>JARFJB010000053.1:0-92500 GCA_036346205.1 Vesta saturnalis
CCTGAATTTCTACATTATCTTCTAATCTGTTTCTAAAATGTTCTTCTCCTCACCAGTCTCATCCATCCACTGTAAGGCAGTCTCACGATTTGCTTCTATAGATAAATCCAATTTCCTTTTCTGCGACATATCGCAACACCGGCTTAGAAAACGCAAGCAACAATCTCTGTACGCATCTAAAATAATACTAACTAAAATTTGTCCGTGTATCATGTCAGCACGTTTGCAACGATCAACTTATTTTTCACAATCTGACAACATCGGCGTCCTCTGACAGTATTAATATTAATGACGCAACTGCTTTGACTCGTGAAAATTACTATAGGTGAAACGTGTTATTTGAATTTGAAAAATAACAAATGTGTTGAGATAAGAGGAAGTTATCAATACAAAAGGATAAAAGTTCCAACTATGAACAATGCTTATATGCGGAAATTAAAAATATCCCCCAATTGGAAGATCGCAATAAAGTGTTAAAAATATGGACTGCCTTATGGAATAATAAAATCTATGTGTAGTAAATAGTTGTATATTGTGATCAGATTACTAATGTCAACCCTATTATCTTTTGAATTTTTGTTACTATATAGCACATCTTAAGAAAAAGACTTTTCGTAAGATTTCTTTTTTCAGCTAGTAACTGGGGGTAAGACGCCAAACATTTTATAATAAATTTTTACAATTAGTATACATACTGCAATAAAGTCAAAAACACTTATTTATTGCTTAAAGAATACAGTATTATAAAACACAATGGAATAAGCATAAACTTATAGTTAACATAACAAAAGAATGTTTTTTTAAATAAACAATTTAGCATCTTACCACACAAAATTGGCACTTATTATATTTCGCCACAGTCGTCACAGATATTCTCAAGTGCAAGTCTCACGCAGCCACCTTTTGCAAACAATCAGCAAACCCAATCATCCTTGGGTCCATTTTTGTCGCTTTAATAACCTTTACAAACACTGCAATAATCATCATTATGACTGTCGACATTATCAGAAGTGTGATCCGAAACCAACGCGGTGGATTGGTATTCATCACTGCTGCTTTCTTCACAAATCATTGTTGGTGCGTTGGTTTGCTTTCTTATTACCATTTTACCTTTCTTAGCGATACTATTCATCATGCGTTTTCTTTCTTCCTTTTCTCTCTGTTCCTTACGTTTTTCTTCTAGCTTCTGACGCTTTCTTTGCCACACTTAGAGTGATGTAGTAAGTTCTGCATGACGCTTGCATGGGTTCGGCTTACCCAGGTCCTGGTACAACAGGGACAGATGAAAGTGCATCGAACGGCATTGATTCTTGTTCAACATCAGAATGCTCATTTTCAATAAAGCAATTAGGATCACTTTCAGCAGCACTATTGGCTTTATTTTCAGAAGCGTATTGGGGTCGTTATCATTAGCTCCTGCAGTGTGATCAGCTACATAATAGGCATAGTCTGGGATTTTCGTAGGATTGAAGGGAAGTATCCCACAGGGTTCAAACCTTGACACTCCATTCTGGTTGGTTGCAGCTTGTTTCCAGGCTTCGTTTAAAATTCCTCCAAATTGATAGCTAGTAATTCTGCATCCAGGATGAGACCTAATAATCTATTGCCTACAAGCTTCATTCCAATAGGTTTTGAGTGGTTTAAAGAAAGACCTGCCGAGGGGCTGCAGCCAATGCGTGGTATGGCTGGGTAAACATATAATGTGAAAGTTGTTTTCTGTTAAGAAATCGAAAATACCCACTTCATTACAATATGAGGCATGGCCGTCAAGGATCAAAACAACGGGACCCGGTTCTTTTCTGGGAGTTAAATGGTCCACTATAGGAATATACTGCTTTTAACATAAGCTGAATCAGAAGACACCAACAGAACCTGGGGGCACATTGTCCTCAAACGCCTTCTTTTTGTTTTGACCACGACAGATCAGGTACGGGGGAAGTAAGTTGATTTCTGCATTTCAGCAAACGAGAATTCTAATAGTTTCACCTTTTTCCGCACTGGTCGGGCTTTGAACATCCTTTCGATGCGATCACTTTCCCGGGATTGTTACACAGTTTTCACCCATATTGAAAATTCTCCTGGGCTTGTCCATTAAAACGTGTGTTTCTAATGTAACTAGAAGTAGCTGAAAATATGGATCCACCTTACCATGACACATTCCCAGTGAACGAGCTATAGATCGACCTTGTATTCGCAAATCTGGATGTCCATTCATGAAAATCTCAAACCAGTCTTATCCTGCTATCTCTTTTTCTTTATTTAATCTATGTTTTATTTGGTTCGTCCCGGAAAATGTATAAGCTAGATACCTAATATCGTTGTAGGTTGGAGAATAGCCAGCTTTTCCTAATTTTTGAATATACGTCACTAGTTTTTCTTCATTTTCTTTTCAAAGGCAGGCAGGGACCCAAACTCCCTTTGTCTAAGGGATTTTTGCTAACTCTAGGAAGAGTTCCCAAAAATTCAATTGTCTTCAAATGGAATTGGCACTTGTGGTTTCATCCTGTAGCGCCATTGCAGCAGCCCAAGATTCTCCTCTGTCCATTGTCCTCTGCATGACTTTCTCACATAAGTCCGTATTGTTCACTGTAATAATACGCACATGAAATAATGTTACAAGCTGGCACCTGACACAATTTATGAAACTAACCCCAATGTGTTGGGAAGATGCCAAACTCTTAGGTAAATTCACTTTGGCGCCAATTAATTCTGAAAAAGTCGAAATAAACAAGAAACCTATCCTTTCCAGCTAAAAATACGCCCCAGTTGAAGTCTGACTTTCCGGTGTCTGTAAGTGAGTTTGTGCGTGCGTGACCTGTGGTGTGAGTGTGCGCTACGTGTACGTTGTGTGTGGTGGTTGTGTATGTTGGTGCGCGTGCGTGCGTATTTTCTATGCGTGGGTGTTGGTGGTATGCGTGAGTGCGTGTGCGTGGATTGTGTGTGTGTGTTGTGTGTGTGTGTGTGTGTGTGTGTGTGTGTGTGTGTGTGTGTGTGTGGTATCGGTGTGCGTGTGTGGTGCGCGCGTGCATACGTACGTTCACGTGTTTTAGGGTGCGTGCGTACGTGCGTGCGTGTTCGTGTGGGTGCGTGGGTGCCTAGTGCGTGCATACGTGCATGCGTGTTTGCGCGCGTTCGTGCGGCAGTGCGTGTGCGTTGTGTGCGTGTCGCGATGCGTTCCATGCGCTCGTGTTGTGTGCGTGGTTGCGTGTGCGTGCGTGTGCGTGTGCGTTGCGTGTGCGTGTGCGTGGCGTGTGCGTGGCGTGTGCGTGGCGTGTGCGTGGCGTGTGCATGTACGTGTGTGAGCGTGTGTCTGTGCGTGTTTGTGCGTGTGCGTGTTGTGCGTGTGCGTGTGCGTGTGTCGTGTGCGTTTGCGTCTGTGCGTGTGCGTGTGCGTGGTGCTGGTGTGCGTGTGCGTGTGCGTGTGCGTGTGCGTGTGCGTGCGTGTGCGTGTGCGTGTGCGTGTTCGTGTGCGTGTGTGTGTGTGACATTTCCTGTGTCTGTGCGTGTGTTTCTGCGTGTGGGATAGGAGAGAAGTAGGATGATTAAATTTTCTTTGGGGCTCTTTGTAAGACCTGTTCCTTCGGGGGTTGGTATGGCAAGGAATGTCAAGGATTTCTTTAGTAGCGTCTATGTCGGCGAAAATACGTTGAGAAACGTTGGTTTGGAGGGATTTGGATCGGGCTGTTGTCTGGGGTATATTGGCGTGTTGGATGCTTCGGTTGTTTGGAAATCTGTAGACTAGGTAATGTATTCTGCGCAGGATTCGTCGTTCTCGCGAGGGTATTTTTTCAGGGAGTCGTGATTAATGGTAACGTTCAATGGAGGTCGATAGCGTATTATGGGTGTTATGAATGTGTTACAGGCGTGCTGTAGAGTTTTTGGATGGCAACCTCCGAAGCTACCGTTTAAGGCGCCGTGGAGGTTAGCTCGGTTGCGGGCTCGGTCCAATGCTCTTTGTAGGTCCATGTTCCAGATCGGGGTTCTTGTAAATATAATCCTTAGGTGTAGGATTTGGTCTTGTGTTATTTGCTCGTCACGCAAGGTGATCGAGCCACAGTTAACTAAAAGGTTTTCAATGGCAAAATGATTTTGATAACCAAAAAGAATCGCTTGGGTCTTAGAACGGTTAACGGAGACTCTCCACCGGTTTGCTCAGTTTAAGAAGTTCGGTAGGATGTTGAAGATGAGGAGATAGGTTCTAGAGTTATTGCGACTAACTGTCCAGTAAGCAGTGTCGTCAGCAAACGGCGTTACCGTTAACTCTGGAGAAGAAAGTTGCGGGATGTTGGAGGCGAATATTGGGTAAAGCAAGGGGGCCAAGGCGGATCCTTGCGAAACACCTGCTGTTGGTGGAAGGAATTGAGTCCTATCGGACAGGCGCGAAAGTAGAACTTTAGAAATTGAGTCTGGTATACCGTAGGGATCGGATTTTGACTAATATCCCCGCATGCCAAACCCTGTTGAACACTTGATTGATATCCAAAAATATCGCCAGATTGCATTGATTATGGTTCAATGCTCTAGACCTTTCTGTCATAACAGGGGTCATGGCAGGTCCTGTGGGTTCTGAAGCCAAATTGAGAGTTAGGAAGTAGGTCATTGCTAGGATCTGCTCAAAGGATTTGTCTACTCAGTTGAGTAAGGGATAGGTCTCTATAAGGATGGATTGGTAAGATCTGCTTTGGGCTTAAATCATGACCGAGTAGGCTAATTTGCAGGTAATCTGGAAGTCTGAGGTGGCTAAGCGTCTATTATAAATTGTGGTGAGGCACGTAGGGGCTATGGGAGGGAGTTTTATGAGTATAAGTCTGTTTAGCCCGTCATGTTCTGTTGCACAGTTGCGTCCTTTTTTAAGTAGGTTAGGGTTTGCTGAGGAGTGATAGGAGCGAGTAAAGTGTCATAGTGCTTGAGTTGGGGTTCTGACATGGTTAAGTTGTTGAAGTTAGTCATGCCCTGTTCCAGTTCGTTTTTGAAATTATGGTCAAAGGACGGATCATTCAGAGTGGTGAGCGTATTTTCGAGGTGGGTTTTGAAGAACTTGGATTTTCCCTAGTTTGTGAATATGAAGATGCCTTGTATGATTTTAAGGTGAGATTTGGGAGTGGCTTTCCTTCTGGTCGGTCTACTACATTTATGCCGTTACGGAAATCTAGTTTGGAGGTAATCTGTATCCATCTGTTTATATGCCTCTTTTCGTTGATCTAGTTTACAATGTGTTTGAGGAGAGGTTTAACAGATCTCCGTAATAACGGATGTTAAGTCGTACACGGCTCTCTCGACATCCTGTGGGAAGAGGATAACGCTGCTAGTTAGGTGGTTAGAGTTGTGTTCTTGGAACACATTCCAATTTGCTCTGGAGAAATCCTGTATGAGTATTTACATTTGAGGTGGTGGAAGGGTAGGTGCAAATCAGGTTTTAACCAAAAGCGCTACGTGGTCTGATGTTTTTGTTGTTCCTAATAGCATTCGTATTTGAATTTGTTAAATAGTGGCTCTGAACCGAGGATAACGTCTGCTATTGATGCTCAGGGGTAGTCAAAGCAGGTAGATAGTGTGTTGTGGATTCGAGGGATGGGAAGTCTCAGTAGTGGATCACACAGGGTTCTTCCGTTGGTATTGGTGTGTGTCGTCAAATTGAATTTGTCGTGTATTGAAGTCTCCCAAAATTACTGAAATTGGAATACTAGCTGTAGCTGCTATACGTTTGTAGTGTTAGAGGTGTTGGTGTAGTTCGAAACGGTTTTAGAGAAAAGTATTGTTGATTTGTAGAGCAGTGCGTTGGGTTTCATGTAGATTACTGTTTCTAAGGAGAGAATGGTAATTGCACACCTATCCGCCAGTTTGATTCGGTTATGGAAAGTATTTTTATTTTCTCGTATATGAGGAGGTTTTTAAGAAGGGTGCGCTTTCTACATACACCCCTGGGATTTACTGTATCGACTACGAGGTCCATTGTACATAAATTTTATAGAATTCCTTACGGTCCGGAAAGAGGCCGAGAAGGGACAAAGTAAGGGTGTGGATGAATTGGTTTATGGTAAGGAATTGTTTGTTGTTAGGAATTTCAGATTCTGAAGATGATTGGGTACGGGGTGCAGGGATAAGAGGAGCAGTTTGGGAGAGAATTGAGGTTGATTCGGGACGGTTGGCACAATCATAGGAAAATATAGGGTGAAGACCGCTTTAATTGTTGCATTTAGGAATTGGGACAGTACAGGATTTAGATCTATGTGATAGGAGACATAGGGTACATACAATGGTTCTGAAAGGGCATTCTTGCGCAACATGTCCCACCTTCGTGTAGGTAGAACAGTATTTTTTTGTAGTAAAAGGGGTATTTTTGTGATTCTATTTTAATAGGGGTGTTTCTCATGCAATAGCGGTAGGCTGTTGGTTTTGGGTTGGTGGATTGGGGCTGACCTGCGGAGGCCGGCGGGCGGTACTGGATGAGGAGGGGGTGTTTGAGATTATACGGGTTGTAATGGGTTTCCGTGCAGGAAGTGAAGGGAGTTGAAGGAGCGAGAGGACACATAGGAACGGGTAGAGCCGTAGAATAGTCGGACGCAATGGATTGCGACCTGAGTTGGGGTAGGGCTGTCCGCCGTGGCGTACGACAACGAAAGGGTTAGGGAAGTTGGATGTAAAGGAGAAGAGTGTGGTAGTGAGGTTGTCTGTGGTTTATTAGAAGTGATAGGAATAGGGTGGTTGGTAGACGAGTAGGGTTGTTGCACCTTACCGATGCCGTCGGTGTCCACCATGTTTTACATGGGTAGGTTAGTACGGTTGAGAACATAATGGGGTTGAAGAATAAAGAGATCGAAAGGTGGGTCCCCACCGAGCAGTGGCATCACACCGCTACGGAAAAAGGCTTGGAGTTAGAGACCCAGTAGAAAAGGGGAAGATAATGATACTTTAAATTAAAAAAAACAAGAATGTTTGTTAAATTTTATTATCGAGTTAAAACATACCTGGCCTGCCATAAACCGCTATGGCGCCGGTTGGTTGACTTCACTATATGCCTTCCAGGAAGTGACAGCATCGTTGATGATCTACTCTAGGACCGATGCAGGCTTAGCTGTAGATCCGATGGTGTTTCTTCTTCCGCTGAAGACGAGGTAGTCGAGGTGTAATCCAGACTTATCCAAGTATAGGTTATCACCCTTTGAATTTTGACAGTGTAAAACTTTGGAGGAAGTGTATTTTTTGGTTTTTCATTTTTGGCTAGTTCAGGGTGATATAGTTCAATTTGTCGACCAAGAAAGTGCAACGTTTAGTGAAACATGAGTTTGGTCCTTTTGAAGTAATTCATAATTTATCAGATCGGAAATAATCGTCGGTAATTTACTGTCATATTTTTAATTGTCCATTATAACCGTAGTGCTACCTATATCCGCTTTTAAGAATAATGCTTTTTTTTTATTTTTTGTATTTATGAAATTACTAGCGGAATATGCTTCTGCGGTATACAGCAGCTTTGAATACAGTGATTGAAACTGTTGTTGCCAAGTGAGTAAATTGGTAAATGAATTTGTCACCAAACTTGGACAATGACTTGGTTGTTATTATTTTGCCGCCATATATACATTATAGCAGTGTAAACATAACTAGAATTCAAACGCCCTCCACTTTATTCTTATTTGATTTCAAGTTAGATGCTAACCTAAAAATCGATTGCATAACCTTCTATACTTACATATGTATATGTAGGTTTGAAGGTAAAATTAAAACAAATTGCAACTTCTCATACGTTCATAACGAAAACAGGCAACATTGTAAAAACAAAACAGTAAGCTATGTCAGAATGACGTTTAAAACTTCATTTCAGATAGACATGTTAACAAAAAAATTTAGAGCCGCCCTTCTATAAAATATCAATAATACATTTTAACCATTTTCATTCATATTTAATTATTTTTAGAGTTACGTTGCATTATATTAAGAAAGTTTATAAAGAAAAGTTTGTAAAATTAAATTTTCTTTAAAAGTATATCTGAACTTTTCTAATAAAATGAATCGTTATTCAGATATTGAAAAAATTTGAACTCCACTTAAATTATACCTTAGGAACATTTTGGCCGCTAAATTACGCGACGTATCAAAGAATTGCATAGAACACGTGATAGACGTCTCATAATTTTAATTGAAGAATATGTGTACCAATTTTCGAGTCAATCGATCCATAGAATAAAAAGTTTCACAAAAATATTCAACCCCCCCTTTTACCCTCTTAGGAGTGGAATTTCGAAAAACCCTTCCTTATTGGATACCTACAGTTCACAAAGAATACACCCTCCAAATTTCATGTCTCTATGACCAATAAAAATCGACGTGACCGAGATTTTTTTGGTCGAGTTGATATTTCGGACGCGGGGAGCCGTTTTGGTCAGACAATCGTTTTTATTTTTCGACGCGTAGGGTACGAAAGAAGGTCCTGTCAAAATTTGAAGTAGATGCGTCGAGCCATTTCGGCTGCGCGATGATTATCATAGTAAGTGATTTTCGCTTGAATACAGGGTTTTCCACGGTAGGCGTTCGTTAGAAGTTTATGTGATTAGAAACAATTTAGAAATCTGAATTTTTGGACTTAAGGGTTATTTAAGATTTCTTCCATTCTAAAATATTTTCAAGGTCATGTTACTTCCGGTTATACCGGAAGTCGCCACTAACTTCCTTATTTTAAATGGAACACCCTGTATATTATTTTATTTTTGGATTCTTGACAAAATTTTAGGATAAGTCTTAAAGGGTTTCCTATACCTTTTTCAACTGTTTCTTAGATATCTTGATTTTTCAAAAATTTTGAAAATGTAACCCTATCTTCAACACTGCTTGTCTTACTTATTTTGACTGATGGAAAGTGCTTCTGGAGTAGACAGAAGCATAAGAACTATACTTTTGAAATACTCATTGACAATTGATTTATTGCATACATGTTCAAAATTTGATGAACTATTAAACAATTTTCAAAGTTGAGAAACTTTGTTAATTCAAATGTGACACCCTGTATATTATTGGATGAATAGATGCAGCATTTAGTTATGCATCGTTTGGCTATAACATTACCTATACCTATTATCGACAATTTTCTTGTTAATTAATATTTTCTACTTTAATGTGATTTTTGATAGAAACTGAAATGTTTTTCAAAAATAAAATGAACTTAATTCAAACTACACAAATTCTATTTTATTAAAACAATGAAATAAAACAAGAAGATAAAATTGAGAGCATAATAACAAATGAAAAACATAAAACAATTATTTGAACATAACTAGAAGAAAAGTGATAAAAAAGATAAAATGAATCATTACAAATGTTCCACATGACCGCCAATTTGATTTAAGCATTTTATAACTACTCGTATAACACCGTATTTTTTATAAAATCCGATAATATTCCAAAACTGCAATCTAGTGAGCCTTGATTTTGACACGCATTAAACATTGTTGTTGATTTAATGTCAAATCAGTACAATTTAAGTGATTTTGTAATTTTTTAAGTATTTTTTTAAGTACTGTTTATAATGGAATGTTCTAACAATGATTTATTAAATTTGTTTTACACGCATGGTGAATGTGGACGAATTGTTAGGCGAACATGCAGGTTGTTTAACGAACGGTATCCACACCTACCATTAATGACCAAAAATTTGCAAGAATTGAAGCTCGATTTATTGCAACTGAAAGTATAAGGGTAACTCGAACGCATTTAAAGCCAGTAATAGATAATGAAGTTAACGAGGTGAACGTGTTAGCTTATTTTCACGCTTATCCACGAACTTCAATTACAGCAGCTGCACTGGATTTGGATATTTCACAAACATCCACAGAATATTAAAGAAGTATAAAATGCATCCTTTTTCGGTAATAACTGTGCAAGGATTACATTTGGTGATCAGGCACGACGAGTTAACTTTGTGAATTTATTCTTGTACAAATGACCGAATATCCGAGATTTCTTCACAACATTATTTGGAATGAATCAAATTCAGTAGAAGGAATTTTCAATCTCCGAAATAATCACTACTGGGCACAAGATAATCCTCATGTAACAAGAGAACGTAATCACCAGTTCCCAATTTAATTTTAACGTTTTTGTTTAGTTATGGATAATAAGTGGCATATCAAGTATCGATGAAAATTTGAATGGGGCGAGATATCTTGAAATTTCCGTGGATTTGTTATGGATTTTCTAAATATTATACCTGCATGTGACAGGGCAAACAGTTGGTATCAGCTGGATGGTGCTCCCACATTCCACTATAGCTGTACACCAACAGTTGACATTGATGTTTGAAGATCGGTGGATTGGCCCACAAGGACCTTGAACTGGCCACCGAGATCACCTGATTTGACGCCCTGGACTTTTACCTTTGGGGTCGTATAAAAAATTAGTGTACTCTAGGCCATTCAAACTAGAGAGGATTGCTAAATCGTGTTCACAATGCATTCAATAGTATGTGTCCAAGAAATTATATAGAGTTATAAAATGCTTAAATCAAATTGGCGGTCATGTGGAACATTTGTAATGATTCATTTTATCTTTTTATCACTTTTCTTCTAGTTATGTTCAAATAATTGTTTTATGTTTTTCATTTGTTATTATGCTCCAATTTTGTTATCTTCTTGTTTTATTTCATTGTTTTAATAAAATAGAATTTGTGTAGTTTGAATTAAGTTCATTTTATTTTGAAAAACATTTCAGTTTGTCAAAAATCACATTAAAGTAGAAAATATTAATTAACAAGAAAATTGTCGATAATAGGTATAGGTAATGTTATAGCCAAACGATGCATAACTAAATGCTGCATCTATTCATCCAATAATATACAGGGTGTCACATTTGAATTAACAAAGTTTTTCAACTTTGAAAATTGTTTAATAGTTCATCAAATTTTGAACACCATGTATGCAATAAATCAATTGTCAATGAGTATTTCAAAGTATAGTTCTTATGCTTCTGTCTACTCCAGAAGCACTTTCCATCAGTCAAAATAAGTAAGACAAGCAGTGTTGAAAATAGGGTTACATCTAAAATTTTGAAAAATCAAGATATCTAAGAAACAGTTGAAAAAGGTATAGGAAACCCTTATAAGACTTATCCTAAAATTTTGTCAAGAATCCAAAATAAATAATATACATGTTCCATTTAAAATAAGGAAGTTAGTGGCGACTTCCGGTATAACCGAGTAAATGACCTAAAATATTTTAGAATGAAAGAGAATCTTAAATAACCCTAAGTCCAAAATTCAATTTCAATTGTTTTAACCACTAAACCAACGAACGCCGTGGAAAACCCTGTACATATAGATTTTATAATTATAAATTATTTTAGTTAAACCATTATTAAATATGATCAATTAGGGTCATTTACACAATTAGTATAACGTCAGTAATCCTTGAGCGTACAAGGTTATGAGAATTATTAGGTAAAGATGGAATGATGTCCTCTATTTTCGATTAATAGTTAAAGATATTGAAGAAATTATTGTTTTGTGGTTGAGTACTAGCTTAAGAAAGCCAAATTAAATCATACTTTTTAGCTAACCAATTATTTAATAGGTCCTTAATATAACACAAGTGATACTTATTTTAGAGCAAGTGAAAAAACTACATCCCTCAATGTACGATAATCTCATTCACCTCTGTACTTTATACTAAACAGAAAAGTGACGAGCAAAGATGGTTAAAAATTTAATTTTTTTCAAAATAAAATCTTAAAAAAAAATATCGCCATCATATTAAAGGTTTACTCTCTTAAAATTTGAAACACAAACCTGGAAGTCTATTTCGTTGTAAACAACTGATTATAAAATGTTTGCAAAAATATTATCCTTGAGACTGTCCAATGTCACGAACAAAATAATTTCACCAGCGATTTATCGCAAAAGGAATATTTTCTGGAAATAATTAAATACATAAATCCTAGTTTGATTAAATCGGTGTAACAATGAGCTATATTTACAAAATGAATAATATATATTAAGAAAAATCACTGAATGTTTCAACTTGCTTACCCCTGGATCGATTGCAGAAATAAGCTGGTGTATCGAAAAAGATAGGTTAGTAGATCCCATACCTATTCAAATTCAAAATCTAAGATATCATATCAAATGATTAAAACAGGAAAAATTTGGAAATTAAAAATTAACAAAATGTAAATTTTAAAAGAAATTTTTTGAAGAAAAAATAGGGGTAATAAAGCACAATTGAAATTATGCAAAATATTATGATTACAATACGACCTTATACATCAATTTATGTAACTTAGTTCTATCATTTGTTGTGAGCTATTACACACACACGCAAGTACGTACGCACGCACCACACACACACCGCGCACCACGACACCACACGCCACGCACGCAGCACACGCACGCACACACGCACGCACAGCACGCACCTGCACCGCAAAACAGAACACGAACACACGCACACCACACGCACACGCACAAACGCACGCACACGACACGCACGCACACGACCACGCACACACACACGCACGCACACACATGCACCACGACGCACACGCACAACACAAACACTTGCACACGCACAGCACACACACACACACACACACACACACACACACACACACACACACACACACACACACATACGCATGCATGCACACACAAACACACATGCATATGACAAATTAACAAAAAAAAACAAAAAAAATGCCGCCAGATCAGTGAATTAAAACGTAACTTCGCAATATATATATATATATATATATATATATATATATATATATATATATAAAGTAATCTAATTTGTTAAATCTTGAATAAGTTTGGCTGGCGATGGACAGAACCACATGAAATGTTACATCCAGTAATGAAATAATACAATAATAGACGAATGATATTCGACAATACTAGACATTCAATCTAAAGGACAAAGAGAAATATGAATTCGTTCTGAAAGGAAATGTTACTAATCTCTCTTATTTATGTTCAATACCAACACTGATGGGTTGAATCTGCAAGTTAAAGCCTGCAAAATTAGAATATTCGTATACCTCAATTTAGTTTAATAAAACAATGCTGCATTAGATATGTTAACAGCATAGATTTAGAAGATTTTAAACAAAAACATTGATAACAAATAAGCACACCTTTTACATAAAGACCAAAGCGCAAATAAATACGCTTTGGTTTCAATCGTCTGAGGAACACACTTTCGGAATATACTAAAAGCCTTTCACCTGCCAGCGTCAACACAGTAATATCACATGCAGAATAACCCAAATAAAGCTTTACCTTATGTCCGTACAGATTTATCGTCTACCTTTTCTTTCTCTGGGTCACAGCGGCCAATGAAATGGATCTGCTTACGTCAATTAAACTTTTTATCGATTGGGATCATCAAGTTGAGATCTCGCTCTCTGCAGCTCCCCAATGATCGTGACGTTCTAATTAAGGCAAAAGGACAATAAAAAAGTCGGGATGCCTTTAATTACATAATATACAAAAGTAAATAAGCGTTATTTCACCTCAGTCCAGGTGACCTTTAACGAACTACCGGGTTGTTTCATATAAAACTTTATTTACAACTTTATATGTATGTTTGTTTTTAAACCGCTGCGTGTACTAACTAATTAACAGAAGTACGGTATGATTGTCATTGCAGATTAACCAAACTCGTTTAAATAACTCCAACGATAAGGAAGCACTTTAACAAACACTAACCCTTGCCCTGTACACTTTCTTTATTCCGGTTATTATTCCAGTGGGCGTAGGTTTGGATTTAAATCGGATAAATATCATTATTAAAACAACAGCGATTTAGCTTCTAATTTAAAAAACGACTATGTTTCTTATATACATGTATAAACACACCTTTGCATAATAGACCATTAACGATTTAATAATTGAACATATCGCATGCATCGGGCGCAAAGTAAGTGTACTGAACGGCCAATGATTTAATATGTATTAAATACAGAGAATGAATCAAGGTGTAAGTGAAACGGTAGCAGTGAGTAACAACTGTGCAAGGTGGTAAGGAAGAGTTGGAAAACCACGATCGGATATCGCACCAAACAAGAAATGGCGAGTAAGCGCTTACATAACTTGTAATTTTATAATTGACCACGTAATAGGTAGTATTTCTAAGTTTCGTGCGTTAATACTAAAATTATATTTTCTTTGCACTCCCTATGATGGAGTTAATAACTTATTTGAATAAATACGGCCCTATTAAATAATGCCCATGCGACATGGTGTACACACACATATATATATATATATATATATATATATATATATATATATATAGCATGGTATTGAGAAATGCATTTTCTTAAAATTCAAATATAAAGTAAATAGAATTTTAACCCAACTAAATTCAGCAGATAACTCTACTAATTATGATGGATTAGTGTAAAATAAAATGGAATTAGAAAATTATTCACTAAACATCAACTGGCATATTGTATATCTCTAACGTTTTGGTGAATTTTTCGTATAAATTTTGGTTTTTGATTAGGAATCGAATAATATTTAAATTGTGAATTTAAATCCATCATATTAGAACTATGCAATTGTAAATTTAAATGTAGATTCCTGGAATTATACCTACAATTATAGACAGTGTAACAACAACTTTCAAGTGGCTATATCATTCTCAGCCTGGTATTTAAATAGGCAATGAATCCAGAAAAAAATAGATTTTTGTAACCCATTCGTACCATTTTTTTAAATTTATATTTAATTTAATTGGGATTGTTAAAGGTTTCTATGTATGAGTTTTGCGATTTCTTGTTGTTATTTTTTAATAAGTGAGACGGTTGAACATTTACCAACTTATTTCTGTTCACCACTACTGTAAGAAAGACAACATCTGGAAAAGATTCCTGTCTTTTAACGCTCATGGCATATTTATCTAATATTTAATCAATATTTATTTTCTAATTACGGGCGGTATACAATATAAATTTTACATACTCTTTGAATTCAAATAGGTATAAATGTTTGCGTAAACTAACATAATATAACATTAATTTAGTAAACAAAATAGCAAGTTTGGAACATTACTTAAAGGTTTATCAAGGATCTGCCTTTAATTATTGTAATTATGCTCTTAGCTAGGTACTTAAAATAATGATTTGTATAAGGAAACATGTTTATTGATAGATAGATGGCAACAGAAACGTGTTTTCAATTAGTGTGATTGAAAATATTAAGTAACGTTCCTTTTCATTACAGCTCTTACAATTACTTTACCACATGGAAGTTGTCCAATATGTTTGTGGCACAAAACCTAAATATTTGAAATGTAAACGTGGTTTGGAAGACCGTGAACTAGACAGTTCCTTCATATTAAACAAAAACCATGTGCAATTGTTTACATTTAACCCAGCATCTAACATGCAAAAATATTTAACGTTTGTCAGTACCTCATTACTTTTTTAATAAAAATCTTGCACTGAAATCCTGATCTATTTTTGGCTCATAATAAACTTATTTTATCTCCACTTCATCAGCAAGCGGAGGTTTCATACAAAAATCATCACATAAAGCAAATATTCAAGTTTCCTCATCGTGTGCCCGGACGAAAAAAAAAACACATATCGAAGAGAAACCCATCTATTTGGCAATTTAAAGTTGGTAATGAACAAAAGAATCGAACTGACAAAAAAATACATTGCACACATTGCTATCAAAGAAAAGTAATCTCAAAATAAGGTTATACAACAAATTTACTAGTGTGTAAGCTGAGCGTAGTTTTGGCAGTCCGTGAACGAGTGTTCCAAACATAATATGTTTTTACAAACCTCTCATACATATTTAGTCTTGCGATCACGATTACGCAGAATTCACCTCTTCGCTGCTGGTTGGACCATTCTTTCTTTGCAGAAGGTTCTTCGGGTTCTACTCGGATATTATGCAAAGCCTCTCTGATTTAGCGAGGCACTCTTAAAATTGGTTATCCTTGACTTTTGATAATACTTTATTATTTCAAATCCCAATTTTGTGAGAAAATGTTTTATTTTCAGAATTACTCCGCCATTATTCTCACGATGAACGTTGGAGAATTGATACCGTCAATATTCGTCATCGAAAAAAAGAAAAACGAAATGGGAGACTATCGCCGGCGATTTCGAGATATGTATGTTGCGGACAACTCATCAATTATAACCACTCCTTTTGTTAAATTATAAAATGAAATTATCTCGGGTTGTTCATCTTGGCAGAATTTATTCTTCCGGATTGTACAGACTCCAGTTAGACCATAATTTTTACGCGCTTTTCAATCATAACTTATGTACCAATCGTCCCAGGTGGTGTTCCTGCGGGTATCACCATATGGACTGACGAGCCCTTCCACAATATCAGTAGGACTCGTACTCACGGCATACGTACCATCAGGTGGCTTACCCTCGTAGACCCCCATTTTTGTTAAATGGTGAACCTCGATGCCGTACTTAGTCCTTTTATGTATTGCCAAAATAGACATCTGCCTCTAAGTTCTCGTCAGCAGTCAAACATTGACAAGGTGAATAAGTATTTTTACAATACTCAGTGGATTGTTCTGTTATGTTTCTAATCAACGCCACCTATCAATTTCACGTCTTTGTACGTGATTTCCTTTGTTATCAAATCGAAAACATTTGAGTAAAAATTCGATCACTCTTTGTGTCATAGTGACTCTAAATATCTCATCATCGGTACTGTCAGTATTCCAAAAATTCAATAAGCGATGGTTGTTTCTGAAAACTCTTGATAATACTGTAGTCGTAATATAGGTCCTAACCATCAAATTCTAGGTCTCTGTCAGATTTGTAATTATAAATTAGTGTCCCTTATAAAAATTATATTTGCCATAGTTATTCTAAAGTTTGATTCAAATAAAGTTGAGTATGACTCATCGATGTAAAACTCTATAATAACATTACATATTTTTATCTCTCTCAACCACGTGTGTTAGTAAAGGATGGCCATAAAAACATAAATCTGCGGTACAATTCATATTAGCGCACTAATAAGTGTGTCGTGATTAAGAATCAGCATCTGTCACTCCTATCATTCTTATTGTTTATACGCTTTTGCTTTACTTTTTATAAAAAAAAACAGTTTTTTTATAAACTATCTACAACTTGTACAGTGAATTATCGGTAATTTGGTAACATTTTTACAAAATTTACATAATATTTACAAAAGCTTAGATGTGCTACGTAATAAACACCTTAAATGCCAAGCGCAGTTCGAAGTTATGAATGGTGCATTCGTTACAATTCAATCTGTTATGCTGGTACATTAAGTACATTATTGTGTAAAATGTGATACAAGGAAGTACTACTTTTAGTGCACGTCTGAAGCATGTGGGATTAGTATAAATTCAGTTAGTGCTATAAAAAATGGGTTACAGAAGTCAAAAAGAAAATAGTCGAAAACGTACGAAATCTAAGTCCACCGAAGTTGATGACTATGTGAAGGATACTGTAAGGAGAAAATTTATGAAATACATGTCTAGTATTATATCTGTTTTTATAGGTATACATGTTACGCCATCATTACAAAAGAATTAAGCAATAGTCAAGTTTTCGATTTCAGTAGATCAAGCTTAAGACGTCTTTTAAATTCCATTGGTTTTTCATCTAAAGCAGATGATGGTAGGAGAGGTTTACTGGAACAATCACATATTGCTACCAACCGTGTACGATTTTTAAACGAATATTATAAAAATAAGGAAGAAAAATTATACATTCCTGTATTATTATATGAAACTTGGATTATCAGTCGAGGATCGCACAAAAGAACCTGGCATGATAAATTCATGGAAAGCGTGAAGAAGAAGACAATGGGTCAAGGGAAAAGGTTTGTTGTAATTTAGTCATTACATTATAATTCCTAATAAAATAACTACTTTTTAGATTTATAGTTGTTCAGACAGGCAATGAAGATGGATTTATTTCCGATACATCACTTTTGTTTTCTACATTTCTACATTTATCATTCCAGACTTCTAGAAAAAATTCCAAACAATTCATATAAAAAGGAAGAAATGTATAATTATCTATTGCAGCACGACATAGCTTATAAACCTAGCATGTTTAAAAAAGAATTACTACAATTATTTGCAGATAATGTTATACCAAATGTGTACGAAATAGATGAAATAGCACACGAGTGTGAACACAGAGCATTACGGTTACCACCATATCACTGCCAATTTAACCCTATTGAACTGGTGTGGGCAATCTGCAATAGACACTACAACAAAAATATAGGAAGACATAATTCCAAATTTTGCGATGACCATGTAAAAGAGATATGGGTGGAATCCTTGCAACGAATTGATGCAACAAATTGACAGAAATACATTAAACGTGCCAAAGTGTCTATGTTAGAGTGGTGGGAAATTGAAAAACATTTTTAGGTTATGCAACCATTAATTTTATCTGGTACCGATTCCACTTCTGACAGTGACACTGACAGTGAATAATTTTTTTAATTTAAATGTTTTAATTCCAAGGTAATATAAATATTCTCATTTTTATATAACATATTGATAACTCCACAATAGGTGGACTGAATACATGCACTGATTTATGTAATTGCTTTTCATTTAACTTGGAACAATATGAAATCTATTTAAGCTATGTGCTGAATTACAATATTAAACATCTATAATTTCGTTGAACTTCCAACTACCTTACACTGTACACACATTCTCCTATAAGAATGAAATAATCACAAATGTATCGATATTTATGTTATCGTAAAGTACCTACAAGAATTGTGTCGTTTACAAAGCAGTAATTATGTTCTAGAAAACTTGTTACAAATCTTGAGGATAACAGACTAATTACAACGTTTATCTATTTTTCCACCCGAATTTATTTAGTCTTTAATAAGCAAAAAAAGTATTTAAAAATTATTATTATTAATTGAACTTATTCGTTCATAACAAAACTTATAAAAAAGGTATTTGTTTACTTACAAATATATGGTTATGTATTATGATGGTATGTAATTATAGTCAAACCATGTCCTAAATTATATCAATTCACTATCGCAGCAAGATATTTTCTATAAAATGAGTGGATATAAAGGATAATTTTTCTAGTTTAAAATATAAAGAATATTGAATAATTTTTTACTTTATTTGACATTTTCTGTGGAGACATCTGCCGATAAAAATATTAACTAAAAGATACTTTGTTGATTTAATGAAGACTTACGTCGCCTAAATGTTAGTTCGGGTAATTTTAAGGATGGGTCATACCCAATTTTGTTTAACTCAAACCAAATGCGCAAACCAACTTATTTGTTTGTTAAGGTGCACCAAATACAATGCTTATATTTGTTACTCGCTTTGTGCAAGGTAAGTTCTAACGGCATTTACTTAAAATTTCACCTCTGATTTGTGCATGTTTACTCATGCACAGAACATCGTTTTGATTTGTTAAGGTATTTATATCCGAACGGGTGGGTGGGTGTACAGAGAGAACATACTGGACGCGTTCTAGGAAAGTTCGGAGACCAAGGAATCAATGAGAATGGTGAACGTCTGGTGGAGAGAGGCCTGTTTGTATCTAATACGTGGTTTCAACATAAAAATGTGCATATTTTACATGGCAAAGCGGTGAATCTAAAAGTATGGATAGACTTGATAGTGTATGATGAACGGCTTAGAAACCTGGTGAAAATCACAAAAGTAATGCGCGTATCGGAGTGTGGATCGGACTACTTCTTGGTTGTTTCGAGAGTGTGTTTAGGGCAAATGTAGGTCTTGAGAAGAAAATAAAACGTAGTGCGAATGTCCAGAATTAGGGTAGACAAACTAGTGGATAATGGTGCGAGAATGAAATACGCAGATGCTGTGAGTAAAAGGTTGAATGTGAATGAAACAGTGTGGAACGAATAAATGAAAGACACTGTGTTTTGTGGACTGAGTCGGTAAAAAAGGCGGTATGTAAGAAAAAAGATGCATACATGGCAATGATTGCTGCAAAAAATGAGACTGGGAAAAATCGATTGTATGAGGTGTACAGATTAAAAAACAAAGAAGCGGGGCGGGCAGTGAGAATAAGTGAAGAGGAAGTGATGGCTATGGAAGGAGAGAAAATGCAGAACGATTTTGAGGGAAACAAAAAACTTTTCTGAAAATTGGTTAAAAATACAAAACATCGCCCAAAACAGAACGTTGCAAGTGTGACAAATATGAGTAGCTAAATAGTATGGGGCGATTGAGAAGTAAGGAAATGCTGGAAGAAATATTTCGGAAAGCTGCACAGTAATGGAGGACGGCAGACTGAAGGGTTAAATAAGGAGAATGCAGAAGGAACGGTGATTGAAACTGAGAAGGATATTGGGATAAATGAGGTAGAGATAACGGTAGGAAGGTTGGAAAACGGCAAGGGAGCAGGTGTAGATGAAATCACTGGGGAAATGCAAAAGTATGGAGGTGCAAAGCTTATATAAAGATTTTGTGAATTATTCAATGTATACCTTATGCGTGGAAAAGTGCCGAGAGATTGGACGAGCGCGATTATTGGTGTATAAGGGTAAGGGGAGCAAGAGTGATTGTAATAATTACAGTGGAGTAACTTTCCTCAGAGTGTCTGGTAAAGTATTTGGAAGAAAATTGATTGATAAGAATACGAGAAACTACACAAACTAAGATTTGAGATGTGCAGGGTGGCTTCATGCCAGGAAGAGGGTGTATCGATCAGAGGGTTGGTCTCCAGCAGGTGATTAAAAAGTGTTTATGTGTAAAAAGGAAGCTATACTGTGCGTTTGTAGATCTGAAGAACGACAGAGTGAATAGAGAAAAGCTGTGGGAAATTTTAAATGAAGATGACATAAATAAAGCTACAATAAACGGAATAAGGGCAGTATACAACGGTAGTCAAGCATGTGTTAGGGTGAGAGGAGGTGTGAGCAAATGCTTTAATATTGAGCAAGGAGTGCGGCAAGGTAGTGTGATGTCACCGTGGTTGTTCAGTGAATACATGGATAAATGTGTTAGAGAACCATGTACTGCTACAAATGGTGTAATGGTTAGTGGAGTTTATCAGCCTATCTCCACAGTTTATGCTTTTTGAGCGCGACATTTCGAAAGCCGACTCTGCGTCCGTCATCAGGCTTAGTCCTGAGAAGGACTGTTTTCGCACTTGAGTCGAATTCATATGTTATATATATATATATATATATATATATATATATATATACATATATATTAAATTTTTTCGTGGTTGCGCAGAAGTTTATTGCGCATGTTGCGCCGTAACTTCTTGCGCAGGTGTATTGCGTTTAAGCTCTTCGCGCATTACTGGAACCCATATGGGTTTAATTTCTACACTAGCTTTGGATTTTGTGATAGTGCGATGTATGTGGCTTCTTTGAGTTTCCGACGAGTTGTGTTCTCCTCCTTTGCCACTATCTGTATGTTATCCCATTGGATGCGGTGGTCTTCTTTCCAGACATGTTCGGAGATTCTTGATCTTTCTGTTTCGTCCTTACGGACGTTGTTATTCTTCTTGTGTAATGGTTGGTAACGTAAATGTACGGTTTCTGGTCTATTCAGATGACACAGTCTTATTAAGTGACAGGGTGGGTGAGCTACAAACTGCTCTGAGAAAGTTTGATACGGTCTGTGAGAGCTGGACCTAAAGATAAACGTGAACAAAACTAAGATTTTAGTGTTCAATCGGGAAAGTGGAAAGGAGACTAGAGTATTTACTCTGAAATTTTGGAGCAAGTGGACGAGCTGGTATATCTGGGTTGAATGTTTACTGCAGATGGTACAATGGAGGGCGACATTGGACAAAAGGTCAGTGCTGGAAGGAAAGTGATTGGAAGTATATGGACGGTAATGAGAAACTAAAGCATGAGTCTAGCTGCGAAACGAGCAATCTATAATGGCGTGTTTGTCCCGTCAGTACTTCATGGAAGTGAGACATGGGACAAAAGTAAAGAATGATTGCAAAATGACGGACTATGGCGAGGAAAAAACAATGATGGATAGATATAAAAGTAGTACATTACGTTGGTTTGGTCACATTGAGAGAATTAACAACGCATGAACGGTAAGGCCGTTCCTGGTAGGCTGAATGTACTAGAATGTATGATAAAGGAAAGAAAGATAAGGAGTTTTATTTAAAGGAAAAGGGCATGTCAGAGACAATGTTATGAATCTTGTGGAAGCTAGGGAGATATGCGGAGACAGGAAAGCACGTAGAAAGGTGAATGAAAAATAAATAAGAGGCAGGGATTGTTGTGCCTACCACGCAAGAGAATGGCGTGAAGGTTAACATAATTTAAGGCATTTTTGTGAAATTATACCCTCAAGCACTTCTACTATTATCGTCTATATTAAACATTGGATTTGTATATAGTTTTGCATGTGCATATCAACTGTTTTATTTTTTAAGGAATTTACATAAAATTTTATATTATAGTTTATATTATAATACGACAAAATATGTCTGGCAGGTCACCAGGGAGAATGTGTCTTGTTTATCATTTATGATATTTTATTTTTTATTTACCTTTCAATACAATTAACCTCTTCGGAATGCTGTGATTCCCGCCACTACCATACAAGTTAAATGTGAACTGAAATTTTAACAACCATAATAGATACATCGTATTTCAAGGCTACCCAAAGTCAGGTAAAAGTATGGAGATGTGTTAACTCATCTGAGTGAACTTCTGCATGCATCCTAAATAGTAAACAATTCGTCACTCCCTAAATGTATAAAAGACATTAGATAGCCTAGATGCCCAAAAGCTAAATTCTGCGCCCATTCTTACAGTATGTCCATGATTTGTTCATCGGTTATATTGAAGAACGTTAAAATGGAGAAAAATTTGCTTCACTTGTCATTGGTAGTTTACTTGCTTATATTGTTGATCGACTTTAATTAATTGGAATCTCATTAGGAAATAAGTGACTACCGTTATGGTGCTCCTAACTCTAGCCCCACCTTTTGGTTGTCAGCAGTTAGTGAATGTAACGAACAAGCGAATGTGTTTATTCGTAGGTTGCGTCAGTGGTCGTTAAATGCATTTCCTGTATTTTATACCTTTGCTCAATAATTAAAATAATACGAAACCTATTGACGGATGATATACACTTCTCGCCAAAATTACCGACTAATTTAAATTCTAATTAAAGTTTAATGGTGAATATTTTTGGAACCCCTTAATCGATTTTGACTATCTTTTTTTCAAATTGTGGACTATAATACTGGAAATTCAGCCAAGTTACTATCGATTAGCTCCAATATAATATAATAATATACAAGGTGTTTCCCTTTAAAAGAAATTTTAGGGTAAATTTTGTAACACCTTGTGGAGTGAACTGGGCTTTTTAACAACTTTTTACAACAATTGTTCAATAGAGTCGTTTATTATTAGCAATATCTTTTTTGAATCACCTTTTTATCTTTATTATTAAAGTTGATACAGAGGTTTTCCTTTGCATGATTTTTACTAAAAATACAAAAAAAAAACATTATCTAGCATGCTTTGCTTAAATCAAAAGATATATTACATTATGTCAAGATTTGTAAATGTTCATTGTTATTTAGGAGTTAGTTTAGCCATTTAAACGTTATTTTTAAGTTGAAAGTATTTCCTAATTTATGGTTTAAAAATGAATGCAAATCACAATGTATCTTAAGCTGAATGTGAGGTAGTTGTTCGCTTTATCAAGAAGAGTATACTCAAATGCAGTTAGTTCAGCGGTTTGCGGTTTTCAGGAAACATTTTTCGTATTTTAAAGCGATTTAGGGCGCAATCCACATTTTTCTACACGGCTTCTAAACTCTGGAATAAACCCTAGTTCCTGTTTTCCTCTCACTTATGATATGAGAAAATTTAAGGTAGCTGTTCATAGGCATCTATTGGCAATTCATTATCTCTCTCCATCCTCCTAAGTGTTCCTGAGTGATTTAGCACGATAGGCCAAATTTAGCCTGTTCAGGTCCACAATCATAAAAAAAAACTGGAAGAAACACGAGAAGACGTGGATAAGGTCGTTTCCGACTAACTGATCACAGGCAAGACCTTTATTTACATTTACGGACTATTAGAACAAGGTTTACGAACAGTACATTATTACACTACCAATCTATAAAACGCTACAATTTTCCAATAAGTCGAAATACAGTAAGAAGCACACTTGCTGAAAAACAAACAAGGCCCTATAAGACTGCCACTGGTCCAACACGTACCAGAGAACATATCCGACAAAGGTTAGAATTTGCTCTTGAACACCGGAATTGACAAGAGGAGGACTGGGCCAACGTATGGTTTTCATAAGAGTCTAGATCTTACCCTTTTAGTAATGACAAACGTAATATGGTATACAGGAGGCCACGAGAGAGATATGCAATGCAAATTTGTACTTTCTGTGAGCTATGCTGGTGGGTCAGTTATGGTATTGTTAAAGATGTAGTAAACAATTTTGTCAAATTTGAAAAATTAAAACATAAACATGTTTATGTTTTAATTTTTCAAATTTGACAAAATTACTATTTAACATTTTAACAAACATTACTAGTGACGAAGATAACTGTAAGTGTTATCGAAACGTTCAGATTGTATAATTTAAAGTACACCATTAAAAAATCCCAAAAAAGATAAGTATTTTATTATAGCTGATTATAAGTATACCGCGCCGTTATCAGGCTATTAATGCTGCAAGAGGTGGTAACGATAATGCCCGCTGCTAATGACTCGTTATATGACTGTATTGCGTAGACTTTGTTGATTTTATTTTTATTTTTCTAAATTAGTTTTAGAGATTAAAGTCTCAAACACTAAGGTATAATTTTTTTCGCTAGTGTATAAGTTAAAAAAACTTCTGTATCTCCTTTAATAATAAAGATAAAAAGGTGATTCAAAAACGAAATTGCGACTAATAAACAGCTCTATAGAGTAGTTTTTGTAGAAAGTTGGTAAAAAGACCAGCTCACTCCACAGGGTATTATAAAATTTACCCTAAAATTTCCTTTAAAGGAAATCACCTTGTATATGAATAAAATTAATTTTGGAGCTATTCGATGGTCACTTTTGTGAATTGCCAGTACTATAAACTACCATTTGAACAAATGGTCGTCAAAATCGATTATGAGGTTTCAACAATATTCACCATTAAAGTTTAATTAGAATTTAAATTATTCGCTAATTTTGACAAGAAGTGTACTTTATGCTAGTTTATTAAAAATTGTTAAAGATGTTGTAAACAATTTTGTCAAAATTGAAAAATTAAAACATGTTCTAATTTTTCAACTTTGACAAAATTGTTTACATCTTTAACAATTTTTAACAAATATTACTACTGACGAAGATAACTGTAAGTGTTATCAAAACGTTTAGATTATAATTTAAAATACACCATTAAAGGTACCAAAAAAAAATAAGATAAGTGTATGTGTGATAATGGTGAAAGTTTACATTTTCATATTTATGCTAGTTTAGTTTGTACTACATAAATTTTCCATATCAACGCTTGAAGGAAGTTTAATATCCTCTTTATTTTGTTTCACTTTAAAAAGTTAAATGTGGTTTTTTTTCTTAATATACGTACCTACTTAGTTAATAAGTCGAAGTTACTTTCTGATGGCGTTAGACTGTTTTAAGGAGTATAAATTAACAATATTACAAAGTACAAGTTTATACTTGCAAAGCTAAGTTGTCCATCAAAAAGGTTTGAATTTATTCCAATGTATTATGGTTGTAACAACAAATTCAATGAATTTCTTAACTGTACCAACAAAACTTAAGCTAGTTGGTATGATTTAGTAATATTATATAAGAAAAGTCCAATCATGGAGTTGTGATCATAAAAAGGTACTTTCTTTCATAATGTATTCCATCATTAAATCAGTAGTAAGTAATTTTCTCGTTTGCTTAGGAGTGAAAACTGTAAATTACCCAAATTCATTGCTAAGTTAAGCTTCCTCTAAGGATTTATTTGCACAAGTGCAAGAAACTGATCGTTCTAACAAGTTAAAGTGTACTTTCAAGCAACATAAATTCCATCGATCGGAAACATGCATTGTAGCTTGAAATATACTAGATATCGTTGAATTACGTTTATTACTCTGGACAAGTGCTAGTCTACATTAGTCAAATCTCCCAAAGTTGATAGAATTTTTATTTAAATGCAGTTTTGTGCTATAATTATGTAAAAAAAACAAGTAAATTATGTATTTATGCTATTATATATACCTACTCATGCAATGTCTGTGCATTCTTTGTGGAATACAATTGCAACAGTTCATAAAAACACAACAGTTTCAGAGGTTTCAATAGTTATCTTCTTTTCTCCTTATTAAAATTTTATTTCCAACATACAAAGTTATGAGATCTGGTAGAATATTATGATTTATAAACACATAATCTCTGTGCTATTCTCTATACATCAACATTCTTCAAAAACTGTTACAATTGATGCTAACATATGGCATGAAATATGTTAAATACGAGCCGATAATATTCATAAATTTATATCTTCGCATAAATAGTTTTGTTACACACACTGAAACTGCAGTATTTCGATTATTACCCATATTTTTAAACTCACACCTTCATTTAATTGTCAGTGGCATAAAAAATTTTCTCGAGAATGCATGTGACTGTGCGTCTACGACTGCGCGAGCAGGTGAGATTGCCTGTGCATATGCGTGTGCGTGTGCCTGCGATTTTAATGAAACTATTTCAAAATGTAAATCTTCACCATTATTACATATATTAAAATACTATTTTTTTGGGTTTTTTTAGTGGTGTATTGTATGTTTAAATATACAAATACACCATTAAAAAAAAACAATAAGGTTAAGCATTTTAATTAATGAAACTATATTTCAGTTATGTTTAAAATACCTCGGTTCCATTCAATTTTGCTTAAAATCAATATACAAATAAAATTACTTTATAGAGGATACTAAGGTACTTTTGTGAATAGCTCAAGACGTCGTGAGGTCATGTAATCCCGTTACCTTGCATATAATGAACAAGATTTTACTTGCTATTCATTTACATTTAAATGTAGTGATGTAAATCTATTTAAAACATTTTTAAATACACCGTTAGCAGCCAAATGTCAATCTTATGAACGCTGATTAATATTTAGTTATCTTTGACACACTAGTCATTGATGTGCTTAAATCATCCAAATAAAGTTAGCGTTTTAGGGATATAGGAAATGCTCAAGCGTCGTGGTATGAACCCTTCTGAATAATATTATTTCACTCTATCTATTACACTTTAATGGTAAGGATCATCTATTTACAAACATTTAAATACGTTAACCAAAGCATTTATAAGACTATACTATTAAATGGTATCTTTGAAAGTTCCATTAAAATAGTTGATGTTTAGGGATATTCTTCAATACTTAGTCAACACGCGTGACGGCTCACTTATCGTACCTTTGAGTAAATACCATCATTACAAAATTGATACGGATACGCTAACTATTAACATGCTTCCTAAATACACGTTAGCATTCACTCAGCACACGCACTAGCATAACTACATGCACACACAAGCCAGCATACACACAACACACACAGATACAGTACAGACATCTAAACACACAACACACACAACACACACACACACACACACAAACACACAACACACAAATCGCACAGTACACTCACACACACAAACACACATAACACATAGCGCACACACACAACACACATACACACACACGCACACACAACACACAACAGCAAATGCCACACGCAACACATCACACACACACGCACACAACACACACAGCACACATCTACGCACACACACACACAACACACGACACACACACACACACACACACACACACACACACAACACACACACACACACCACACACACACACACACACACACACACACACACACACACACACACACACACACACACACACACACACACACACACACACACACACACACACACACACACACACACACACACACACACACACACACACACACACACACTCACACACACACACACACACACACACACACACACACACACAAACACACAAACACACACACACACACACACACACACACACACACAAACACAACACACACACACACACACACACACACACACACACACACACACACACACAAACACACACGACACACACACACACACACACACACACACACAGTCACAAGAAACACACAAGCATACAACAACACACACACAGATTATATATATATATATATATATATATATATATATATATATATATATATATATATATATATATATATATATAAAGAATACAAAGTAATGGCGGATACAGTTATGTTAAAAATCTGTAATTACGAAGTTGTAGGTTTTGGATGACGCTGAGTTCAAATATAATATTGTCCTGAATGTGGATCTTCCGGTTATACCGGAAGTAGACGTCAACTTTGTTATTTTGAATGGAAAATAATATTTTTTATTTTATTTTCGAATTCTGCATGAAATTCTAGATAAAATGTGCACAATGTCCTATACCAAAAATGAAGTATTTTCGAGATATTTCGATTTTTTTATATTTCTTACAAGGTGTTTTAAACTTAGCCGCCAACATGCACAATTTAAATCATTTATAAGTTGCTTACTTTAAATAGAACTCCTTGTACTTTATTACATTTTCCGCTGTATTTTTTAAGCCAATTCCTTTGGTATCAGTATTCCCTATACCTAAATCCAACCGCTTTTGAGATAGTTCATTATCTTAGTTAAAACATAACAATACTTAATTATTTCAACATTAGTAAAGGATAGGCCATGATTTCCATTATTTAAGGTGATATTCTGTTATTTTGTTATTAATTATGAAAAGTAACCAATAGCCTGAAAGGATTATAAATTGTGGATAGCATTAAAAACGTTGACTAGGTATTTTGTATTAATTTAATTAGATAACTTACAAACAAAAATATCTAAATGTAATATTAAACAAATAAACTTTTATAATAAGTGTTCAAAATTAGCACCATCTACTTCTAAACATTTATGAATCCTTTTCATTAAGTTATGTCTTGTAATTCTGGAAATATGATCGGGTGTTAGAGAATTAAAAGCACCATCATATCTTCCTTTCTTGTAACAGGTTTGGAAAATACCTGATTTTTAATGTAGCCCCAAATACCAAAATCTAGAGGATCCAAATCTAGAAAGCGAGCTGGCCAAGGAAACGGACCCTGATTGGCAATCCATCTATCATCACACATGTCGTAAAGATGCTGAGCAACAGGCCCAAACTTATGAGGAGGTGCTCCATCTTGCTGATACCAAGCTGAAGCCGCCTCTCCATTTCTTAAAGTATGTAACGCCGGTCGTATCGCTTCTTCTAAAATGTGGAAATATCTTGTACCATTTAAATTTTTATCATAAAATTTTAATGCTAAAATTTTATCGTCTTTTATTGCACAAAAACATTAAAACTCCAACTATCTTGGAAATAACGTTCTCTACTAACATGTGGGTTTTCATTAGACCAAAATCGGCAATTATGTCGATTAAATAATCCATTTTTGCTAAACTTTGCTTCGTCACACCATATAACATTTTTTATGATGTTTTCATCCTCTTGGGTCTTCATTAAAAACCATTCACAGAATTCTACCCTTCGAGGAAGATCACCTAATTGTAAGTGTTGCACCAAATGGTATGAAAATGGTTTCCATTTGTGTTTTTTTAAAAGGCGATGAATTGTTCTCGTCGAAAAAGTAAGATCTCTCTCACAATCTCTAATGGAGGCATTTGCAGAGGCCGTAAAATAACCCAAAACATTAATTTCGTTTATACCACTGCCCACTAGTGGATTATTTTTATTAATTTTTGTCTTAAATTGACCAAACTGACGGAAGTTTTTAAGCAATCTTCTTACAATATTACCAGTTGCATTTGGTCGATTTGGATATCTTTCTGCAAAGACACGGCAAGTCTGTTCAATAATTCTATTATACTCGCCGTAAATAATAAAAAGATTTAAAAAATCATCATTAGTAAATCCTACATTTGCCATTATTTACTATGAAATATAAACTGGTAAAGCAAACTGTCGAAACAAAATAAACGATTAACGTTCTAACTATCAAATCTTTGACAGCCATGGCCTACCCTTTCCTGATGTTGAAATAATTAAGTGTTGTTATGTTTTAAGTAAGATAATGAAATATCTCAAAAGTGGTTGGATTTAGGTATAGAGAATACTGATACCAAACGAATTGTCTAAAAAAATACAGCGGCAAATGTAATAAAATACAGGGTGTTCTATTTAAAGTAAGCAACTTATAAATGATTTAATTTGTGCATGTTGGCGGCTAAGTTTAAAACACTCTGTATGAAATATCATTGCGATAAATATATGGAGTTAACGGGCAAGCACTTGTTGGTTATTGGTTACAATTTCACATCACTAGCTTCGTTATTAATGGAGATACCGCTTCATTTTTGGTATAGGACATTGTGCACAAATCTTATCTAGAATTTCATGTAGAATTCGAAAATAAAATAAAAAATATTAGGTTCCATTTAAAATAACGAAGTTGACGTCTACTTCCTGTATAACCGGAAGAGCCACATTCAGGACAATATTATATTTGAACTCAGCGTCATCCAAAACCTACAGCTTCAGATTTATATATATATATATATATATATATATATATATATATATATATATATATATATATATATATATATATATATATACACACACATAAACACACACAACCATACACACTGTAACGGAATCTTCTACACAATGTCCGAAAGTATTGTACCAGCTAGTCGCCAGGGCAGGGAAATGTATACACGGGTGGAAACTGAAGTACAGTAGGAAAAATGGAAAGGAAAAGGAGTCGTAAGGAGAAAAGGGAAGTGATACTGAGCGCCACAAGCTTTGCTTTTGTCCCCCAAAGTTTGAAATGGGATAAACATTCAAACGCAATCGAAAGAGATAAATTAAGTTGAAAATAGTTGTATAATAAGAAACAATATAATGGACACATATATAATGTAATTGATGATAATTGTAGAAAGTAAAGCACAAACAAACATGTAATAACAATTGCAAACTAAGGTGTAATAGATTAAATTAGTATAAAGTCCACCCTCCAAGCGGGAGTTCCACTACCAAAAAACGCTTATTACGGTAAAAAGACGGCCAATTATCGCTAAACGACGCACACACGCACGCGCAGCACGCACACGCGAGCACGCGATACGCACACACACACACACAGCACACACGCACACACACACACACAGCACACACCACACACACACACACACACACAACAACACACACACGCACACACACACCACACACACACACAGCACACACCACACACACACACACACACACACACACACACACACACACACACACACACACACACACTACACAATCACAACAACACATACATCACACACACTAACACATACATACATTAAATATAATACACATAACTCACACTCATATTTACATTACACACACACACACACACACACACACACACACACACACACACACACACACAGTCGCCCACACGAACACGCACATGCACAAGCACTCACACAAATATACACACACAGATATATATATATATATATATATATATATATATATATATATATATATATATATATATATATATATATATATATATATATATATATACATAAAATACAAAGTAATGGCGGTACACTTATGTTAAAAATCTGTAATTACGAAGTTGTAGGTTTTGGATGACGCTGAGTTCGAATATAATATTGTCCTGAATATGGATCTTCCGGTTATACCGGAAGTAGACGTCAACTTTGTTATTTTGAATGGAACCTAATATTTTTTATTTTATTTCTAATTTCTAATTTTGTGCACAATGTCCTATACCAAAAATGAAGTATTTTCGAGATATTTCGATTTTTTTTAAAAGTTTGAAAAAATTCTAGTCCATATTGAATAACGATATCTCCATTAATAACGAAGCTAGTGACATGAAATTGTAACCAATAAAGAACAAGCGCTTGCCGGTTAACTCTTTAGGTCCATCTCATTGATATTTCATACAGGGTGTTTTAAACTTAGCCGCCAACATGCACAATTTAAATCATTTATATGTTGCTTACTTTAAATAGAACACGCTGTATTTTATTACATTTTCCGCTGTATTTTTTAAGCCAATTCGTTTGGTATCAGTATTCCCTGTACCTAAATCCAACCGCTTTTGAGATAGTTCATTATCTTAGTTAAAACATAACAACACTTAATTGATGATGATGATGATTTCCATTATTTAAGGTGATATTCTGTTATTTTGTTATTAATTCTGAAAGTAACCAATAGCCTGAAAGATTATAAATTGTGGATAGCATTAAAAACGTTGACTAGGTATTTTGTATTAATTTAATTAGATAACTTACAAACAAAGATATCTAAATGTAATATTAAACGAATAAAGTTTTATAATAAGTGTTCAAAATTAGCACCATCTACTTCTAAACATTTATGATCATATCTTCCTTTGTCGTAGCAGGTTTGGAAAATACCTGATTTTTAATGTAGCCCCAAATACCAAAATCTAGAGGAGCCAAATCTGGAGAGCGAGCTGGCCAACGAAACGGACCCTGATTGGAAACCCATCTATCATCACACATGTCGTAAAGATGCTGAGCAACAGGCCCAAAGTTATGAGGAGGTGCTCTATCTTGCTGATACCAAGCTGAAGCCGGCTCTCCATTTCTTAAAGTATGTAACGTCGGTCGTATGGCTCCTTCTAAAATGTGGCAATATCTTGTACCATTTAAATTTTCATCATAAAATGTGGAAACCACAAAAAGATTTATACATCGTATGAAAATATTCAAGTTGCAAAATACTAGGCTACATGTTGAATATTTAAGTAGACATCCCTATTCGTCGGGGTGGTCAGGAGATTGTGACGTATGATCAGGTTTAAGATCCTTGCAGTGTCTGATGCCAATGGTGTTATCGGTTTTATCAATACGTTCACGAGGATACTTTTTTGTGAATATGGTGCTAGATTAGCCGTAAAGAAAGGGAAGCGCTAGACTGCACAAAATTCCTCTTCCACACCCAGTCTCCTGGAGAATAGTGAACAGAACGTCTTCGTAAGTTATAATGCTTACTCGACGACTAGTAAGCTTTCTTTAATTTAAGGACAATAGAATTGCGAACAGTCTCATGGTTATGAGCATTCTTAGAAATGTAAGTACGGTCAGGAGTACCTATCTAGATTGGATCCGGAGATTTCCCAAAAAGATCTCTGTAGAATATTGAATTCGTGATTTAAGGTTCGGATAGCACAACTCATCCTTCCTAATTCTTTATCCCTCGTACGTTGGTTGTTTTGGACATTAGATCTAAGCATGGTCTTTAAAACACGATTGATACGCTTTGAGGTATTTGATTGCGGTTGGTATTTGACAGTCTGAAGAATAATGGTACGATACAATTCACAGAGATTCCTAAATTATTTGCCTGGAGACTGCACGCCATTACCTGCAATGATATATTGTGGAGTCCCATAAACTAGAAATGTGCTTTCTTCAAATAATTTAGCAACACTACACCGTAGCTGACGCAAGAAAAAACAAGAAAAGTTGGAGAAGTTATCTTTAAACGAATATAATATTCCATAATTCGTGACAAAGGGCCAACCAAATCGGCACAGAGTACTTGCCATGGCTGAATATCCGTAAAGAAGAACCACAAAGTCAGGATTTCGAACACTTAGTAAAGCTCAAGCATCGCCGGCAAATATATAGGTTGGCATTAGGCTTAATAGTGATAATAGCGTGCCTGAATGTTTAAGTAACCCACCGTGAGCTGACATAAATTAGTCATGATAGCCAGAATACGTGATCTTTGTTCTCTTGGAACAACCAACATCCAAGACTGGGGTATATTTGAAAACGGTAATGAACGGGAGCATTTCTTAAATTAATCTGTCGTCATAAAGATTTCCTTGCAAATAGTGACGCCAGTACATCTTAGACATACATCAGTAATGATCAAATCAAGGCATATTGACAATACGCTACAGAATTTATTCCATCATGAAGAGACACTCCTGCAAAAATAGTTCCTTTCTGCCTCTTTAACGAGAACCAATGAAACTAATTACTGCACTCCAGGAATCTGAGCAAAGACACTAAGCAAATCTGCATCGGTCTGCAATGTAAGAAATTCACTGACCATAGACTACTGCTAGTAATCACCCTTTCGGAAAGTTATGAACGACTATTGGCAAGTCGATCGAAACCATCAGCATTATTTTTAGTCAGTAGAAATGGATGACCAGAATTTATCTATTAGCCAGTCCTAGCCGTGATACTAACAGTGCCGAACTTCGCTGACCGAGGTGAAACAGGTATCGACGATAGCTAATTTGTACCAGGATCAACGTTTAACCATCGTGATTAACACCATAACATATTATCCAAGTTAGCATTCTACAAGAAGTTTGGATGGAGACGTCAAAATCCCTAGTACCTTCAGATGTTTATCGGAAGATTTGCAGATAACGATATTGTTCAAATAAACCAAGAAATGTCTGATTCGATGACGAATCCGATTAGTGTTGCAAAGTGCAGCAATTATAGTGAAGCATAGATTAAATGAACAAGTCACGTCCTGAACATCAAAGCGAAATCTGGATAGAATGTCAGATAGATTTGCCTATACGCTGACCGGTCCACAAGGAGAGAGGAGACATACGGCAGAGGATATGCATCTTTTTCCGTCACTTGGTTGACCTTACGAAAGTCTGTACGACTGGTTTTTCCGCACTAGAACTATCGAACTAGACCATGCTGATGAACGGTCTACTAAAAAAAGCATTTCACAGTTCCTATCAAATATTTTATGTAACGCTGGGGACAACGGGTAATAGCATTGTTTTATAGGATCCGCAGTAGTGCGGAATTGTTATTTTGTTTATTTTCCATAGCCATCTTGCATGATTGTAAATGAATTCATTAGTTAATTTTATAAAAGTACTCATGAAAGGTTCAAATCGATTTATTTCGAAAACACTGCGTCATAGCGACAAGAGCAACATTCTTTTATGAAAAAATCGATATTTTTTTAATTTTATGTTAAAATTGCGAAATTTTGAAAAAAAAAGCTTATGAATAACAATGTCCAATGCCCCGCTCAAACGAGCCGCTTATGAGTACCATAAAAAATCATATTTACGTCGTACATAACGCTATCATTTAAAGGGAAAGAGCTCCAGCTCTCTTAGGAAATATTTTTGTATTAAGGTAATTTACGTTAAATCGACATAAAATCAGCTCTAGAATCTACAGTTTTCTTTTGTGAAAAGATTTGTGATCAATATATATATATATATATATAACCTCCGCATCTGTACGGCCTACCAAAGATCCACAAGGAAGGAATTCCTCTGAGACCAATTGTGAGCTCGAGAAATTCACCTTGTCACCCATTAGCACACTATCTGCTAGGTATCATCACACCCTTATCGGGAAAAACTGATTCTGTGGTCAAGAATACACAACACTTCGTAGCAACCATTAGAATCTTCCTAACCACGTAGAAATACTGGTAAGCTTCGACATTGTGAGTCTATTCAGAAATGTGCCTACCAATAAGGCACTAACTATCATAAGGGACAAGCTGGAGAAAGATGAAACGTTAGACGAACTCACGCAACTCTCGGTAAACACAATAATGGAACTTCTGACAATATGCATTAGAACTACATATTTCCAGGTAGAAAACAAATTCTACCAAGAAGAGTTTGGGATGGCAATGGGTTTCCCACTATCACCCACAGTGAGCAATATATATAGAAGACTTTCAAGACCAATCGATATCCGAATTCACAGAGAAACCAAGGATGTGACTTAGATACGTGGACGATACTTTCGTAGTTTGGCAACACGGCAAGCATAAGCTAGATGAATTCCTAGATCATCTAAATAGCCGGACCCACCATCAAATTCACAATGGAATTGGAGTCGGAACAAAACTGCCATTCCTGGATGTACTTGTACACAGGAATGACAACACTTTCACGACAAGTGTATACAGGAAACCTACCCACACGGGAGGTACCTACACTACAACTCAATCACCACAAAAATGTGAAGTTAGGCGTAGCAAAATGCTTGTACGATAGAGCAAAACAATATGCTCAAAACAAGAGGACCTGAACAGAGAAAAGAAAATATCGCTAGAACACTCAAAGAAAATGGCTACCCCGATCTAACACCTAACCTTAACAGGAAAGGGTAACCGAAAAGAAGAACCTAAATATACAGCGATAATACCATATATACAAGGTACCTCAGACAAAATACGAAGGATAGGCAGCAAATACAAGATACGCACTGCCTTCAAATCGACCAGAACGCTCAGGGAATACTAACCAAAACCAAACCATACAATGAAGATCAGAATTCCAAGAACTGTGTATACAACCTACCATGCGAATGCGGCAGAGCATACATAGGAGAGAGCAGTAGACCACTCAAAGTGAGAACTCAGGAACACAAGAACAACGTCCGCAAGGGCGAAACAGAAAGATCAAGAATCGCTGAACATGTCTGGAACGAAGACCACCGCATCCAATGGGATAACATACAGATAGTGGCAAAGGACGAGAATACAACTCGTCGGAAACTCAAAGAAGCCACATTCATCGCACTAGCAGAAAATCCAATAAGCCAAGCTAGTGTAGAAATGAAACCCATATGGATTCCAATAATGCGCGAAGAGCTTAAGCGCAATACACCTGCGCAAGAGGTTACGGCGCAACATGCGCAATAAACTTCTGCGCAACCACGAAAATAGTTTAATATATATATAGTTCTAACAAATACATATTGGATTACTCAGTGGCTCAGCGGTAAAGGTGTCAGACTAGTAAGTGAAAGGTACCAAGTTCGAATCTGAGAGTAGTCAAGTGCTTGAGAAAAATTAGATATAACAAATGAATTCGACTCAAGTGCGAAAACAGTCCTTCTCAGGACTAAGCCTGATGACGGATAGAGTCCGCTTCCGAAACGTCGCGCTCAAAAGCATAAACTGTGGAAATAGGCCGATCAACTCCACTAACAAAACTAATTCATTGAATATATTATACTGTTCAAGGCAATATTCATTAACAAATTCATTACAAGATGTTATGACACTCTAAATATTAAAATTAAGTACATGAACATACATTAATATATATATATATATATATATATATATATATATATATATATATATATATATATTAGTTATTATGAATTCTATAATGTAATAATATTAATTATATAACATCGATATTAAAACTTTAAGATACATCACTTACTGTCTTGGTATAATTTGAATTCCTATTAAATCGTTTTATTCAAACACTGCGTATCATAGGTAATCATACACCACATTGCGAGCATGCGGATATCTGTTTGTATATAATCATGTTGAACGTGTGCGTTATGGCTGGACAACAAAATAAAATACTGTTTCTGTAAGTATAATTTGACTTTAAGTTGATGTAGTATTAATGAATCGCGTTACTATTCGCTGACTGTTATATAATCTGTTTAAATTCTTTACGCATGTAAACATAGGTGATACATAAGCAACCTAGATTAATATGAGATTAATTTAACTTACAGCGTCCTTAATATTCCTTCGGCTGCAGCAATATTCAAGATTGAAGTCCCGTTATCCAAATCAGCTGTATTGTGAATCCCTCGAAGTCTGATGTCGCACCAGTGATTGATATTAAGCATGAGTTTCTTTAGGTACGTTGCTTATTTATTTCTCCAAAAATTTTTCCAAACACTTAATTTTAATATTGTATAATTTAATGCAATAAATTATCTGTATTCAATTTATATAAAATTTATAAAGACCATTTTTTTAATTTCGTTTATATTAAAAAAATTGATAACATTATTTAACATTTCTTTTGTTTATCGTTTTGTCATTTCACGTATTATAGGTAATTTAATTTACTGTAACCTCACTTTTGTTTAAGTAGTTCGAGTATGTTTTATTTTTATTTGATTTAGGTTATAAAATTAACAACCTCAACTTTGATTACATGGTCTTAACAAAGTAACATGCTTTCACCTTCAAGATTGTTAGCAGGGTCATTAGAAAAATTTTCAAATGCAGTATCATTTTGATTGGAACTTCATACAATACAAATAAACCTGTATCTTAATTCGGATTGGCTGATCACATTTCTGAAATTTACAATTTATTAAATTTACAAATATCATTATTATACAAGGATACATCTCAAAAATATTATAAGCATTAGGTTCTTCACAAAATTACATTCAAAATGATACCTCACTTGTCATATCTCGCTTTTAAACTATTTAGCTATTAATAATTACACTATCTAAGAATTTTTACATAAATAAATTTACTTATATCTAACTTATTCTAATCTTCACAGGAAAACTATGTCATAATTGGATTCTACATCCCAATACACATAACGTTACACTAATTTTAAATCTAACATAGTCTAAAATGTAATATTCTATCTCACAACCGGAGTTCGAAATTACCCTATCCCGTTTTCTCATCACATTCAGTTAATTTGCACCAACAGTGTTAATTTATGTTGCAACACTTCCTCTTAACACAATTATGTAAGTTATTTTTATAATTATTGATCAGTATCATTATCCATAATTTGATAAGTTATATGGATCTTTCTGACTTTGTCTTTTTCATTAACTTTACTCATACAATTTACTTCACCTACATGTTATCTAATACAAATTATATTGTTTTATTTTAGAACTGAAGCAGGTCATGCTACCACAACAGGGTTTCCTTTTTCCGAATGGATATCATGAACAATATTAAATAAAATACATAATTTATATCTTCCGAAGGTGATTGGGAACTACTACTGTGAGAATTCTCTTGTACACCCATGATTAAAATGTAATAACTGTAAAACTTGAATCATGTAGCTCACAATATGATGTGTAATCACATATGTACTCAGTTATATGTTATTATGAACTTATGTAACTTGCGATCCTACATATATGTTTAACCAATTCCATCACAATGGCTTTAATATATATATATATATATATATATATATATATATATATATATATATATATATATATATATATATATATATATATATATATAGTTACAACGTAAAAATCGATCGCCTGTAGATAGGGTTAAAGCTCTAAACCGATATTATGTGTTTATAGTCTTTGACCAACACAGTAGCACTTACGCCCCCATCCCGAAATAAAAAAGCGACTAAATAATAAATTTGGCGAGTCACTCCGCAGTATTAACTTTAGATTTTAAGTTACATAAGAAAAAAATATAGTAATTAATGGACTGTAGCTAAATTTCGAAATTTTCAACAAAAAGTTCCTCAAAGTTTAACATTTTCGAATAAACATAGCAATTATTAAAAAGGATCACTCAAAATGCACTCTGGTTTTAATAACAGCAACTTTAATTTTAAAAAAACACCTTTATAGAGTACATGAAGCTATTAACCAATCTTTCCTAATTCATATGGAAAGTGACTTCGGGCAAACGGCCCTCTTAATCTGCTGCCATACCATTCTGAAATTGTTGATTACTGCTTCATATATTTTGTATTTCGATTTCGCTTATGACTAATGATCAGAACAAAAATATTGCACGGTGTTAACCACCACGACCATTGTGACCAGTGCTGGTCACCACGGAGCAAGGTGAACCCATCCCAGAATTTCTCATACAGCAACGAATTGTTTCGACGGAAGTGTGACATGTGCTGAACTCAAAACTGCTGATTGTCCATTGCATCGTGATGTGTTATAAAGAAGCATATATTATTGTACAGTATCAGTCTACAACACTGTCGCAGCTTGTCCTACACTATCCTCAATGAATAAGGGCTGGTGACACCACTCGCCCAAAATCCACACCAAACTCTCATTCGCTGCGGATTCATTTTCCTTTCATGACTCGAATTTTCTGACACCCAACACGGCAATTTCGCTTATTGACAAATCCATTAGATGGAAGTGTGGATCGACGCTAAAGATGATTTTCCTCGCACAGCCGTCGTCTTCCTGCTATCTTCCCAGAACACGCCGAACAATATTCCGTCGAGAACTTTCAGTTCCTGGGTTATTTGAATATGGTAGTAGTGGCAAGAACGATCGTAAACAAGAATTTCTGGGAACGACGTACACCCTATTCTTATGCACTCAAAATAACAGCCACGAATCAACATAATATTTTCAACAGACCCACCAGGACATAGAATGTTAGATATTTACTGTTGATCCTGTTTTTGTTGAAATTTTTCATCAGCTCTGGCACTGCTGATTAATTCTGTGCTTCATTACGACAAAAGCTCATATGACGTCGTCGGAAAGTTGTCACAAAACTTTCTGTTTTGATAAAACATTTTCACACTTAACACGCTTTGCGCAGTTTAAAGTCACACCACAATGACACAGAAGGAAATTCGAATGCTAGCACCTATCCACTTTGTACAAAACAGTGTTAAGAAAGAAACTGAATGGAAAAACGATTCAAAACCGATGAGTTTTTTGAACTACCCTTTACTTTGCATATATACACTAGATGTATTGTAATGGTAACTATAGTATGCAAGGTATTTTTATTGATGTAAATGTAGTTGTAGCCAATAAGCTTTGTTTGCTCTGACAGTATGACACTTCTGTATTGAAATTTTAATGCCTCAGTTGACAGAACATTAAACTTTCCAATTGATCATAGCAGATTAGGTGCATAGATTATAGACGTATCAACAAATGGTATTATATGACTACGTTCAGTTTATAAATAGTGAATGGTTTTAAAATACTTTTTGTTTAAAGTTTTGAAGTTTTAAATGATGTATCTTCAGTTTATGATGAGTGCAATGATGGAAATACGATGCAAACTCTCCAACCTTTTATCTGACTAAATCAGCCTGGTGTTGCTACTTCTATGATCTAAGGCATCTAGTTAGCAACACAAGTTACTATCAAGATTGTTTTTATGCGCGTTCCTACTTTACCTTAAATCACACATTAAGTACTAGGCGTCCTTGCACCGGGCTTCTTTTATTAAATACCATTTTGGCAGAACCATCAATATTTCGAACCGGAATTTAACATTTCCGGCGAAACGTGCATTGCATTGTCGTAGTAAGTATTATACCAAACACTCAAGGTATTGTAATGGTAACTGTGGTATGGAAGGTATCTTTGTATTTTTATATTTGTTTTTGTAATTGTGTGCCAAGGTTTAGACACTAACGGAAGTGTCTAGAATCTCTATGAGTACCAACTACTAATGGTTATTAGAACTACTAAAGGAATTTCACCTTTAGTACAGGATCTCTAAACGTGTGAAACATTGTATTGCCTCGGGACTTACAGTTTGTTTCCCATCCGAGAGGAAGGAGTGCTTTGGTTTTTCTCCTTTTTTGAAAACGGCTACCTTGGCCATCTTTGAACTCGCGTCGCTCTGGTAAAAGATAAGCACTCTAACCATTCTACCACCGAGGCAGCGAAGGTATATTGATTGGTGCAAATGTAGCCATAACCAACAAATTTGACTTGATCTGGCAGTATGACACTTTTATATTATAGTTTTAATGTCATAGTTGACAAAACATTAAACACAAAATGTTTCAATTCAGAGTTGCAAACATATATAGCACTAGATGCATAGACCATATAAGTAGCAATACTAGATATTATGTGGTTGCGTGCGTTTGTATAAATAGTTCATGGACAAAAGCTGAAAACTGTTGGATATAGGTTCAGTCTGGTATTGGTGAATCCATGGTCTATGGCACCTAGTAAAGAATAAAACAACGGTCATGTTAAAATCCCATAAATTAAAGTTATGCATAACCATCAATAAGTTTTTAACCGCATTATGCAAATATATAGCGTATTAGTCGCAATCCGCTTGATGAACAAAAACACAGATCAATTCAGAAATAAACAAATTAATGCAAATATTACTTAATGGTAAAATTCAAACTAGTACAAATTATCAAAATTATATTAAGTACGTATAAGGAATGGTTAACCTTAATAAATAGCAGTAGTTTGAAGACACTGTACCGACATGAAAATGTGTTGTAACTTGTTGTTTACAGAGATAATCAGATTTAATTATTTTTGTTTGTACTTCACTAACGCGAAGCTAAAAGTAACTCAAACTGTTACACTTCTGCAATAAAATTAAAAATAGGTAGCAAGATAGTACTTGTAAAAGATTTAATAAACACTTGATAACTCTTGCTTCTGTACGTTTCAGCGTTGCAGCAAGGTAATAAATTGTTGGAAAACAACTTACCGTTGTTAGAAATGTTATTTTACACTCTTATAAATCCTTATTTGGTTGGTCGCTTCATGTCCTTACAGAAATTGCTAGTACGTACTCCTTGTTCGAAAGCTCCCTATGTATTTCACCACGATTTATAAAAAGGGTAAAAAGTACAATGGAATGTGCAGACCGTTTTCATGTGGTACAGAATCACTATGTAACTGTACATGAAAGTATGTTATTTGTAAGATCTCATCTTTTGTTGCAAATGGAGCAATTCTATGCCTTAGTACATTAAAAATATTATAAGTTGGTTTTTGTTACTAGAACTTTCAAAGGACTTTTTTTATAAAAAGTCGTGAGATATATAATTTATAAGGTGTGTATAGACATCAAATTAGAAACAAGTTTGTGTAACGTTTCAATACAACATGTATCATTACCCAGGGAACATATGTAAGTAAAATAATATGTATGTAATTAAAGTAATAACAGCGAACTTGATGTAAATTATCATTCTATACTTAAAGTTTCTGTTAATGGTGAGTCTGTAAGATCAACCTGTTCGTTCGTTAAATGCACTTTCAGTTTATGTTTATGAATTGCATAAGGTGATTATTTACTATTAAATGTTTGGCATAATTCGGTTTGCCTCTGAATTCATGTTTGTAACTTGTAGTATGTTCGTTTTACCTAGTATCAAAATTCCTAGGAATTTTCGCAATATAAACAGATTGTGCAGATCAATTTATAAATACCCGACTACAAAATGTCGTTAGTTGAATTTTTGGCATTAAGCAAATATTTAAGAACGTTGGTATTAGTTTTAAATGTTACTTTGTAATTCTTGTCTTTTGTAATATATGTGCTACTGGTTCTGACATTTTTTCAAAATATAAAATTCAATGTATTTATTTTCTATCGGTTCTGTGTTAATAATGAAATTGAAATTGAATAACACTGGAGCATCGCTTCACACTTCGTATTTAAACTGCCGTATATAATTAGCTTAAGCTTAAGGTCATATTTACCTTCCAGTGATGAAGCTCAAACACCGAACTTTATTACTCTCCGCTTTATTTGTAAATGATTTATCAGTTGAAGGTAGTCCATGCTAAAATGTACAGAACCATGAGAGATGAGAAAGATTATTACATTTTTTGTTTCTATGTTGCGCTTAAAATTACATTAAATATAGTGTTTAATTATAACGTGATGCTGAATCGTTTCAAAGAAGCTAGAGATTTAAGAGTGTTGTCTGACATTTAATGCGAATAAATATCGTTTATGTACCCATTGGTTACGTAATCTTACGTTCACTAACAGAAGTGGGACACTTTTGCTTACTACGTTATCTTTATTTACACAATGTTTACTTAATGGTGTGACATTTACTTTCAGCCTTCAAACGCAAATAACCTACCTATGTATTAACAATTATTTGGAACACAACTGTATTAAATGCAATGTAACAAAGTACTATCTTAAGCACAACCATAAAGTATAATTTTTCTTGTTTGTATATGTGCGTGGGGGGGGGGGGTCCGTAAGTGCGCTTGTGCGTGCGTTTGTGCGTTCTTGCCTGCGTGCATGCTTGCGCGTGTGTTTATATGATGTTTCCTTGAAATAACGAATACTTTTTATAAAGCTGTTGACAAAATGTATGTTATGCATGTAATTTTTAAAGCCACCCTACAACATTTTCACGCCTAAAAGATAATAAACACAACTATAAATATTGATATGGCAAAAGGCCTCTTACCATACTTCTATTTTTTATACTGAATACATAAAAAAAATTGTAAGAATTTGATAAATAGCGAAATTTTTTCCCAAAATGTATTCAAGCAACATATAATTCACAAACCAATAAAATTTAAGTAAATTTATAAAAAATAAAAATGATAAGTTGTTAAAAGCAATAGCACTCTTAATCCATAAAATTGCGTTTGGCAGTAATAAACAAATTGCAATTGTATTTACGAGATTGCTATGGCCGGTTCAATAGTACCTACTTGAATATTGGCACTACCACTTGAACACATTTTGTTAAAAATATGCGTTATTTACAACGGATTATGCGTTATTTACAGCGATCAGACGCCTAACGTCCATATATAACAAATGCCTCTCCCTTTCGTACTTCCCAACGGTGTGGAAATCCGCTTCGACCCTCATCCTACAGGCCCATCTCTCTCCTCAGCTGTATAGGGAAATTCTTAGAGCAGATCCTAGCCCGAAGGCTGGGAGATCACATAGAATCCAGTAACCTCTTACCCGACAGCCAGTTCGGCTTTCGACCTAATAGAACCTGTCAGGACCCTTTGCTAAAACTTCTCTCAGAAATGTTACGCACATTTAACCACCGCTACTGTAACCTCACCGTGTTCTTAGACATAAAGCAGGCCTCTGACAGAGTCTGGCGTGCGGGTCTAGTTCACAAAATTCAAGCATTAGGTATACCCCCGAGCTCACGAACCTCCTACTGTCGTATCTAACAGATAGGACGGTACTAGTCCGAGTGGATTCGTCCCTTTCACAGAGTTTCACCCCCCAAACAGGCGTACCCCAGAGTTCTGCCTTAGCACCCATACTATACCTTATCTTCGCCAATGATGTCCCCATTGTAACAACGCCCGGAGTATCCTTGGCACAGTTTGCCGACGACACTGCCTTCTGGGCAGCTAATCGGTCAACAAAGAACGCCTCCAACAGTATGTCTAGTACCCTACGGAACTTCTCCAATTGGGCCAACCAATGGATAGTCTCCATAAACGCCACCAAAACACAAGCCATTCTATTCCGGCACCCTAACTATACCCGACACAAACTACTCTCCAAAACGACGTAAACATTTCCTTGCAAGGGGAACGATTACCGATACTTGACGACATAACATACCTATGTGTAACATTTACCAAAAGCCTTAACTGGAACGCCGACCTGAACAAGACCCTGAACAAAGTACCGAACCGATCCAACCTCCTGGCGGCCTTTAGGGGACGAATACGAGGTTGTCAACCCGAAACCCTACAACATACCTAGAAGACATTCATGCGGCCCGTCATAGATTACCGTGCGCCATTGTACGCTACCCTAAATCCCAAAGAACTAAAATCCACAGCCTCTTGTGAACGCCGAGCCCTACGAAGAATACACCGACTACACTATAGAACACCCAACGGACTCACCAGACAACACGCTAACATCATACCTATCACACTACGCCTCAAAACACTGCCAACAAACTACACACTCCGTAGGATATTCGGCGAAACAGAAGCTACCAGAAACATCCTACGCATTTCACATACGCCCCTCGCCCACATCCAATACATAAGAACCCACAGGAAAAAACCGAAAAATAAATTCAAGCACCCTCCAACTATCCTGACCCAAAACATTGAAAACCTCCCCGAAGAATTCGAAGAACTTCTCGATGACATCCCATATGCACTGAGATAGAATCGAAGACAACCACTGCAACGACCAAAGAATCGAGCCAATACACACCACGCACCTCACACACACACACCACACCACATATATACTCCCAATCCAAACAAAAATAATGTAATATTACATTAATAATTACTTTTTTTTGCAACCACTGAACACCACACACTACATTGTATGCACATATACCATACACACAACAATATAGCCCCACTAACGCACAAAAGACCCAGGATTGAAGAGGAAGCAGGCTCCTGAACAGTCCACAGGAATAAGTATTAAGAACAAGCAACACTAACAATAAGCATTCTAACTAATAATCATACTAACAAAAAAAAAGCAAAAAAAAACAACGAATTTTGTGTAAAAAAAAACATCAATCCAGTGATTGCAAGGGGTTCTTTGCCATTTGAACTTTTGAAGCTGGGCTTGCTACCCATTAGAGGCAAAGGGGTGCGTGGTTATATATATATATATATATATATATATATATATATATATATATATATATATATATATATATATATATATATATATATATATATATATATATATATATATATATATATATATATATGTGTGTGTGTGTGTGTGTGTGTGTGTGTGTGTGTGTGTGTATGTGTGTGTGTGTGTGTGTATCTATTTATTTACAGGACAATGCGCTGATGAACATGGCCGTTAATCCCAGTAAAGCAGATTTCTACAGTTGCGAAATTTGTCATAGGCTTATAATAACTGTTATACACCTCGACCAGAAATAAGCTCACATTAGCGCTGCTACATATGCTTGTATAACTCATACTTACAATTACAAATAAATTAAACACAAAGTCTAAACCGAAATTGTGTATTCCCAAAAATAAAAATACTGCTGACATATGTTTCGATCATATATCAGTATCACACATCACTATCACACATAATAAAATACTTATCTTTTTTGTTTTTTTTAATGGTGTATTTTAAATGATACAATCTAAACGTTTCGATAACACTTACAGTTATCTTCGTCAGTAGTAATATCTATTAAAATTGTTGAAGATGTTGAAAACAATTTTGTCAAAGTTGAAAAATTAAAACTTAAACATCAGCCTGCTATTAATATTGCAGTTTGAGTAACGTATAAGCCAACTATAGAATTAAATTTTAGTAAAGAATAACTAGGTCATTAAAAATGAAACTGTCTTAAAATGACAAATCAGAGCACCCTCTAACGGCGAATAAAAGAACCAAAAAAAAAAAAAAGTATTTTTGAAAAGGCTAAGCTTAAACAAAATGTTACATGGTGTAATGTATCTAATAGCTACTAAGTGACGTAAAAATAGCAATATTAAGCATTTAGATAATAACATTGGCGGCTGGTACTATAGGACACAAGGGCACGTGTCCAACTTACCACCAAGATAAACACAGAAAGAAATTCACATGTAATTTAGTGCATTATTTTATTTTACTATTTTTCAGTTTCTTTTTAAAGCGATGGTATCAAAGTTTCCTTCTGAACATCAGGCGGCGGCTGATGCTCAAAACTATATCTGGGGAACGATCTGAAGTGTACCTATTTCGAGTAAGAGTCAGCTAACTACGGTTATTTTAGTCATACGCGCTTATACGGAGATCTTGGGCACCAACCGGCGTACCTCCAGTAAACGTCTTGCCTTCGTAGAGCATAATTTCGGCGCGTACCGCGCGTGTGTAACTTCAAGGACGTGAAGTGACGATTATTATCAATGATCAATAATGGAAATTAATTGCATGCAAAATCTTTTAAAAACACGCTATCATTAGAAGAGAAACTTTTAATTAAGAAGAAAGGAAGGCCTATTTTACTTCAAATAAACTACACTCCACAAGTAAAACTCACAATAGTGTTCAACAAGAATATCTATGAAAAATGCGAAAGGATGTGCGGATATTCAGTAACAAATGAACTATTTTGTTTTATGTGTTTAATATTTAAGAAAAAGGTTAATGCGTGGAATAAACAAGAGTTGAAAGATTTAAAACACATCGAAGAGGGGACAAGGAAACGCGAAAATTCCGTTTCTCACAAGAATTCATGTACGGATTTTAGTGTTCTTAGGCAAAGCGGGCATATGTGAACAGTTAGACAGTACTTATTTGCGACACAAAATTAATTACAACGAATATGTGGAACGAAATCGTCGGTTAGTTATGTGTATAAAATTTTGTGGTGCCTTTGAATTGGCGTACGAGGCCATGATGAGACATTTCCGTCGGAATATCCTGGTATTTATGTAAGATTAATCAACTTTGCAGCCGAATTAGTCGCTGTGGTTGCAATATATATGAAAGGTCCACAATCGTTTAAAGGCGTCTCAAAAACTATTCAGAACGAGTGGATAGATGCAATATTGCAAATTTACAAGCAGGAAGTATTAAAAGAAATTAAATGTGCAAATTTAATTGGTGTGGAGGCCGATGAAACTACAGACACCTCTGATTATCAGAAAACGGTTGTTATTATTCGATACGTATTTAATATACAAATTTTTTAACGGTTTTGCCGGGTGTCCATAATGCTGATGTATTAATAAAAACATTACTGAATGAATTCCAAACTATTTTATATTCTCCTTCTGGGTCTGATAACAATAAGTTAATCGCTCAAAGCTAAGATAGGGCGTCCGTGAGTGGTAAGACAAATAAGAGTCCAAGCCATTATCAAAAGAACATTTCCACATGTACTTCATATTCACTGTTACGCCTATCAATTTAATTTAATTATTTAACGAGAGGCACAGTGCCATAAAAAAGTAAAAATTTTCTTTGCACATTTGCAGTTATTTTCAAGCATTTTTCTCGATCGCCAAAACGAACGGTAATTATTGATGTAATATAGTCAAACGTAGATTACCACGAGCTGCTTCTACACGCTGGATTTTCAAAAGTCAAACTGTGAAGACATTGTTTATACACTAGGATTCTTCCAAAGAATGTTTAGACAAAATTATTCACGAAGATGGGATGGATTCAGTTACCATTAGTGAAGCAAGTGGTTTATTGTAACATTTGAATTGCCAGGAGATTATCTACTGGTTGAAAATATTTCATTTCTTCATGCCACATGTTGTTGTATTATTTAATCAGACCCAAATGCGCGGGATTGGCAGTGCTCAACTGCAAAGGACAATTGAACAGTTCCAACAGCAAATTATTCGAGTTAGAAATTCTAATGAGAATGACAATCAAGAACATAATAATGAAGAACCTGCAAGGAAAAGACAAAAACGACAGCTGGAGATAACAGAGCTGTTATTGCAAAGGAATTTGGTTTTAGGGTCACTTAAGTTTAGCAAAATTATTTGATTTTAAAAATTTTAAAACTTATAGACATGCATTTCCCCAAAAACGTTTTGATGAAACTGTGAAATCGTACCCTATACTGAACAGTGTAAAATTAGAAAATTGCCTTTCAGAAATTTATGAACGCGATGACATGTGTGACGTAGTTGGTATTTTGCCACTTTTAGTGTTCATAACAGACAACAACCTAAAAAAGGTTTTAATGAAAACATACAAACTATTGGATACTATTTGTGCAATCCCCATGTCCACAGCAGAATGTGAACGACGTTTGTCCACCCTCAAACGCATTAAAACCTTTCTGAGAAGCACAATCCCAGAAGATCGACTGAAGGCATTGAAGGTGCTATCAATAAAATAGAAGTTCGTCTAGTCTATCCCAGATTTTGACAACAATGTCATAGACGTCTTTTCCAGCATGAAATATAGGAGAATGGATTTTATGTTCAAAATGTAGGTAAGCTTTTTCTCGTGCCCACCCTCTTTCATAACTCACGAGCTGGATAATAAAAGTAGTCGCAATAATATCAAATACAAATTTTTAAATATATGTAAGAAGATTTTGTTCATTCCAACTCAACACAGATGTAACTAATTTATGCTTTTTTAGAATGACATGTTCCTAAAGAAATTAAGAAAGTTATTGTTTCTGAAGTTTAGTCTTATAATCTATTCTACTTATTAACAAATTGGATTTTAAATTAAAATTTATCACGAAAGAAGACGTGGTCAGTCTGAAGGTTAATAGTGTACTTTGATGAAAACAATGTCAAGACAGTATCGCTGTCGTTAAAATTCGGGAGCAACCGGTCACTACCTCATTCAATACTGTAAATCTCTTGCCTTTTAGGTGTTTTTGTATTTATAAAATTTCACAGTTTATTAAGTTTCTGTAGTGTTCAAAATTGTATAAAATGTCAACATCGGTTTCTGGGTTAAAATTATGTCCTGAATTCAAAATATGTTCTGTAAATACATGCTCTATAACCCCCACACTAACGTTGCGATTGGTCATACCAATATACATGCGGTCTTTACATTTTAATTTATATATCCCAGATTTGCATTAGTTAGTATTTTATTCATAATTTTATTGCGAAATCCATTAGCTTCAGCAATACTTCTAATGATTCAATTTTTTTCAAAACTATCTACTCACATGGGTATGGTTAGGAGCCCAATAATTGGTAAGTTTCAGGCTGCTAATTTATATTGATAGGAATTATTACTAACGCTAGGTAAAATATCTGTGTGAGTTGGCTTATGGTAGACTTCGAAAACAAATTTGTTGTCCATGACGCTTAACTTAATTTCTGAAAAAGGGAGTGTATTATTTTCCGCATGTTCAATAATGAGCTCTGTGTTGGTGTGCCACTTACTTAACGCTGCAAAAGGACACTCGCCATAACTCCAAAAAAAGCCGCCAACTGTTAGATGCATTTATAGTGGGAATACGTCATGAACTAGATCTTAATAATGGCTAACAGGAAACCATAATATTCACTCAAAAATAAAATACTCTCCTCCCTGAAAATTCTACACAAACAATATTTATGGAAAGTTCGCCCAAATTTCAATGAAATCTTAAGATTTATACATAAAAGCCGCAAAATTGCGATAATAAAAATAAAACTCATTAAAAATTTCGATAGACTTCCACGTCAAAATTATTGGCTCAAACAACCAAAAAATAAACTAATCAATACGGTAATGAATTATTCAATTCAAAAGGAAAAATACGTCAGAACAAAACTAAACAAACACGATCCAATATCTATAGAGTCCTAAAATTTACTTTCCTAAATTCGGAAAGTACACAGCTCATTCCCAACAAAGATAAACAAACTGCATACCTTTTGGCAAATCCAGATAATCGACAGCTGATCACATCATTCCTATAAACAAAACTATGACTACTGGCAAAACTATCATGTGCAAAACTAAACCGCCTTCGTCTACATTTCTACCAAGACTGCCTTCAACATCGTCCAGACTTCGCCAACTTCCATTCAATTCCCTTACATCTTAATTAACCAATCATAGCAATTTGTTATTTAAATTTTAAATTGCACCAAGAATGAATTGAATTCGTGTGCTGAACTGAAACATTGCATCAGAAAAATACGTAATAAGCGGTTTGTTTTTAATATAATTATTATTAATTATTTCATTGCCACGCTAGGCCTTAAGGCCTCGCATCTAACGACATTAATTACTGTGATTGACAAAATATACAGAAACACGAACAACTATTATTTACAAAGAAACTAATCCATTCTAAACCTAATTGGTAAAAGGGATTTCACTACCTACCGATGCCAATCGCGTTAACCATCTTTAGTTTAATCTCGACAAACAAACCAAAAATTGTATTTCGTTTCCAGAATATGGATTCTAAATGCGATTACCATTTGCAATAATTTTAAATGTTTTCACATACCTAAATAAAATCGTTACAATCTAAAAGCTTCCAAAATGCATGCCTTATCAAGCTCAATTTCATGAACTTACTACATGTCAGACATCCGGTATTAATGAATAACTTATAGCTTCATACTCGCTCAAATCACGACCACGTGACAAGGTCTAAGTCGTATGCTCGAAAATTCCCTTTGTCTGTTTTATGGATTTTAGTGGAATCCTTGGGTTCGTAACTATCAAACTGTTGATTTTATCATATTTATTAAGGGTGTTAGAACAATTCTTAAAGGTTTTTGAAAGTGAATTGATTAAATTGGTATTAACCAATTCATATTCCTGTTCACTATGGTGTTACTCAACCTTACTGTGACAATCTTCTATGTTAGCAATAATGTTACAGTTGCGTTTATCAGCTCTTAGTACGGTTAAGTTGTTATGTTTAAATTTATGTTTTATGTTCATCAGTGTGTTGGTAATAGTGTTTTTTTGATGTATCACTTTTTAATGCTAGTTGGGCACTGTTAAGTTGATCATAGGCTTTCTTAATAACTTTATTGATTTTGGGAATTAAACTGTTGTTTGATTCTTTGTGTGTGCAGTACTAAATTTTGTAACTTACTTCTATTGATACTTTCATCAAAGTTAAATCTACAATTCTGAACTAACATTTGTTGTTCAAGGTTATCATATTCAACTGTTGAAAAATTAACAATTCTTTTATGCAAAGTATGTCCCTTATTACAGTGGATATGTGTCTTTTCAACATTATTGCAATTCGTTCTTTTACTTAAAGTTACAATTTTATTAATTAATTTAGAATGTAATCTGTTAACTATGACCCGTATTATGTCCCTTATTGTACGATATAAAGATTCAAATATGGCTGGATGTAATGCGTACGTTAACTCCATATGTAAATACCAAATCTGTCTTATTGTATCTCTAGTACTGTAGTATTTTCTAATTTCACTTCCTAGTCAATGTTTCTGTGCTGTTCTGATAGCAACTTGTCACTTTTCGTAAGGTTGTTAGTTTTTAAGTTAATAAACGTAATCGGAACGTAATTTCTTCTTAGACATATTGCTAAAAACCAGGTTTGTAAATTTAAATATACTGAAATATATAACTGTTATTGTAGGCAGCGCACCGAGAAAACATTATTGTAATACAATTGTTTTAAATCGCAATTGTTACCGCGATAGAAAAAAGTAATTAAAGGGTTTAATATCTTCTTAATAAGTTATAAGTTCATAGTGTCTTTCGGAATGTATTTTTTGTGTACTTTATGTAATGGCGTAAATAATATTCGAATGAAAGAAAAAAATATATTGGGGTAGAAATCAGGTGTTCTCTCGAAATAGAATTTACCAAAAAATCGTGACGAATCGTTGAAAATTGCAATAGACATATAATTTGGGTAAAAATGTCACCCGTTGGTGATCGGCATATACGGAAATATCAAAAAACGTCTCTATTTGAGAATGTTGAAATTCTAGACCTATAGGGTTTGCTACGGACGGGTGCATATTTTAAAAATTAATACTTCTTTTCATAATAAATATGAAAATATTCTAATTTCCAAAAATTTGGGAGTAAAACAGTTAGTGTAAGTTAGAGGTTCGATTGAGTTCCGTTTTTAATTGTAAACCGTTGTGACTATAGATATATTATCGCTTCCGTTTCAGTAAACACTAAAAACGCGGATTTGCCCTTTTCTTTTTTTTACGAAATCGAGGTGGTCAAGTAAAAAAACGTAACGCCAAATATACGAGTTTTAATTCGCGAAGTGGGCGTGTATATATATATAATATATATATATATATATATATATATATATATATATATATATATATATATATATATATATATATATATATATAACTAAAGGATTATATTCAAGTGTATATAATTATCTAGATGTAGCTTAAAGATCGCGCAGACAATTCAAAAAACCTGTGTAACCTATTAAAAATCAGTCTTTGCCTTGCAAGAAGTTGCTAATTAGTTACCACGAAATGTTGCACCTTCCCCTTGCAAGGGTTTGTTTTAATGATTTTTTTTATGTCCTCGGTTCGGCGAGCTGGTTTAGAATTGTTTTCCTACGAACTGATATTTTCTTAATATATGTAATTTATTGTTAATTGTACGAATGTATTTTTGTGCTTTTATTCACGATACAATTGTGTATGTGTAAATTTCTTGCCTATTTTTTGGGCTTGTTTAAGTTTTTTGATTTCACCGTTTATCGTATTTTATGTGTACCTTAATCTGGATTATTGATTTTCTTTTTCCTTAAACTCCGACATGTTTGGTGTCTGAATTTTTATCGTGGCTTATTTATCACACAATTGTTGGTGTGATTTCACCGTTTGTTTTTTTATAGTGGTATATGTGTAGTTAAACTGCTTTTCGTTTTGTTTCTTCTGTTACTTTATTTAATAATCTTGTACGCACTTTAATCTGATTTGATGGTATTTTGTTATATCAGCATATTGAACCTTTTCGTTATTTTTTTTTGTTCTTTAGTTTATTAATGTACTTGTGCAATTACTTATTTATCAATAAACTGAGTTTTCTTGGTGGTTTTTGCGCACCACACACATTTCATTACACTTATTGCACTTGTTCATTATAATTAATATTATGCTTAATGAAGGTTGAGAACGTGTGTACAAACCACCTGTTTCAATTTCGTATTTTACAGTATTATCCACGACTCTAAACACAGCGGCGTCCCATAGCGTTCCAACACAGGGATCACCAAATTTTTCAGTTTATTTATTTACTTCAATATTTAGTTTAGATTGTTTATTTTATTATTTCCTGTTGAATGTTTGTTTTATTTTACATTATTATAACCAAATAAATTGGTTATAGCCAGCTACGACTCATTCTTCAGTTATTCACAAAGTAGCGACATTCTTTAATCCTGACCTGAGAAAGCAAACCGAGGACAATATAAAGGTAACACACAAAGGGCATAGTACAACGTACTCCATCAATCAATACTCTTCCAAAAACTTTACCAGGTACACTGAACAAACTTATTCCTCTGCAGTTTTTGCCCTTTTGTTCCCCTTACCCTTGTTCAATGGTACAATGATCGCGCGCTTCCAACTAGTCGGCAGTTTTCCACAGTTAAGGCATACGTTCAATAATTCACACAATCTGTGTGTAAGCTTTACAACTCCATATTTTAACATTTCACTAGTGATATCATCCACGTCTGCTTCTTTACCGTTTTTTTAACTTTACTACCGTTTTCTCTATCTCATTTAACCCAATATCCTCCCCAGTTTCATTTACTATTCCTGATATATTCTCCTTATTAAACTCTTCAGTCTTATCTGTCTTACTACTGTACAGCTTTCCTAAATATTCTTGCCAGTGTTTCCTCACTTCACAAACGTCCCATACTATTCCGTTGATCCTATTCATTAATCCTGCAGCATTCTGTTTTGGGTCACGTTTTATATTTTTGACCCATTTCCAGTTTTTTTGTTTCCCTCAAAATAACTCTGCATTTTATCTCCTTCCGCAGCCATCATTTCCTCTTTTCTTATTCTCACTGTATCTTTCGCTTTTTTGCCTCAATCTGTACACCTCATACAATCGATTTTTCTCAATCTCATTTTTTGTATCAGTCCACTTTCATTCTAACCCACATTACCCGGGGGCACCAATTCGTACTATTTAATACGTGTTTGCGCTCTTTCACTCACGATCCCCCCAACTCCTTCCGCGTAGCAGCCTCAACTCCTGACCATAGTGCTAGACTGCCATCCTGCATACGCACGGACTTTCCTACTCCGAAGGCTTGTCGACATTGTGTCAGAAAAAGTTATTTTAACTGCTTACTACACTTCAATCCAGTCCACCTTACATTACGCCATTTTAGTTTGCGGCCTGCGTTATTCGTGGGTAACCATTTTTAAATTGCAATTGGCTGTTGTGACGATTGCAACCAAGATTCCAAGAAATTCAAGATATTGGAGTTGCCGTCTCTATATACATTGGAAGCGGTGTGCTATATTGAATACATGGAATCCATGTTTCCACAGATGTGTGTGAAGCACCATTACAATAGTCGTACTAAACGTGACATTCAATCACATTAGTGCATACTGACAACCTCCTAGAAAGCTTCAATGTATCAGGCTAAAACATTTTTTGACAGTATTGCAGTCGGTATTAGAAAATTACCCCCGTCTAAATTTCAGGGTGCTATTGTACAGAATAACTAATGTAAGTGCTTGGCACATTAACATGCTCAAATATATTATTATTATAAGTGATCGGACTCCAGTGAACAGCCGTATCTAAATTATGTATCCGACAATTTGATCCCAGTTTGCTACCGTAAAATAAAATTTGTTTCTCGTATTTTTTATCATATTTTTCGGTTTATGCTTTATGTCAGGACGATTGATATCCCATAATTTGTCGCTAGTTTGTTACACTAAACTAAAATTTGTTGGTAGTGTTTTCTATAAAGTTTTTGAGTTAAAACGTTATGGAAATGACGAAAATCTTGTAACCAAGTACGGTGTCTAAGTTATTGATTTGGTGCTAATTTGGCGTTAATCTGTAACTCTAAATAAAAACTTGTTTCTCGCATTTCTTATAAAATGTTTAGGCCAAACGGTAATGGAAATCACGAAAATTTTATAACCGAATGTGTTGTCAGGAATTTGGTGCTTACATTTTTATAACATTCAATAATTTGGTGCTAATTTGTAATTATAGAATGAAGTTTGATGTCCGCATTTTTGACAAAATTCTTAGGTTCAAAAGTTATGGAAATCGGGAAAACTTTATAAGGAAGTGTGGTATCAGGATAATTGACATAATTTGGTGCTAATTTGATGGTAATTGCTAACTCCTAATTTTCATAATGCTAGCAACAAATTTCATTTAGCAGAAAATGTACTTCAAATTATCCTACATCAATCATCCTGTGATCATACTGGTTATACAGTTTTCATTATTTCTATAAAAATTTCGTAATTTCCATTACGTTTTACTCAAAAAATGTAAAAAAAATTGGGCAAGATATTTCATTTCGGAGTAATCAATTTATACCATATAATCCTCAAATTATGATATATTAATCGGCCTGATAAAATACTTCGTTGCTAGGTTTTCCTACTTTCCACAAAGTTTTAGCCCAAACATTTCATAAAAAATACTGGTAAATTTCATTTTGGAGAAAATTTGCAACAAATTATAGTAAATCATTCTCCCTATACCACATTTAGATTATGTTTGAGTATTAAATATGATAGTTATAAAGAAATAAAGTTGATAATAAAGATTATAATAAGATTAGAGTTAGTGTGATGAAATTAGATAAACATATATGTAAGATCGTAAGATACATAGGTTCATAGTAACATATAACTGAGTACATATGTAGTTATACAGCACATTGTGAGCTAAACGATTCAAGTTTTACAATTATTGCATTTTAATCATGGTTGTACAACAGAAATATCATATTAGTAGTTTCCGATCACCTTCGGAAGATATAAATTTTGTATTTTCTATAATATTGTTCATCATATCCATTTGTAAAAGTTAAAGCCTCTTCTGGTGGCATAATCTGTTTCAATTCTACTATAAAAGGAAATAGTATGTGTTAGACGACATGTCGATGAAAGAAACTGTATGATTAAAGTTAACGATAAAGACAATGTTAAAAAGATTCATGTTCATTTATCAAATTATCAAGAATAATTCTGAACAATTAGCGTAAAAGTAAATTGAAATTGTGTTAAAAGGAAGTGTAGCCACGTAAATTAACATTGTTGGTGCAAATTAACTAAATGTGTTGAGGTTATGGACATTTTGAACTCCGATTGTGAAATAGTATTTTTCATTGTTAACTGTGTCGAAGTTAAAGTTAGTGTAATTTTATGTTTTGCGGGTCAGAGAATCCATAGTTTTCCTGTGGAGTTTAGAATTAGTTAGATATAAGTAAATTTCTGTATGTAAAAATGCATAATTAGTATAATTATCATAGTAAAATTGTTTAAAAGCGACATAGAGGAAATGGGGTATCATTTTAACAGAAATTTTCTGAAGAGTTTAATGCTTATAATATCTTTAAGATGTATCCTTGCATAACAAAGATATTTGTAAAATTAATAAACTGGAAATTTCAGAAAAATGTTCAACCAATCAGAATTAATATCAGGTTTGTTTGTATGGTGTAGTAGGTCCAATCAAAGTTGGTGGTTTAGAAAAAAATGATACTACGTTCGTAAATTTTCTTGGGAGTCTTACTAATCTTGAAGGTCATAGCATGTTACTTTTGTTCCTAAAATGTACTAAAAATTTAAGATTGGTAAGTGTTTCATAACCTAACTTTATAAAAACAAAACCTATTCGCAAAAGTATACAATACTAAAATAAAGTGTAGTTAGAAAAAATCAATAAATAAAACTGAATGCCGATAATTATAGCATTAAAATTATTCAATATTAAACATTAAAGTTCTTATGGAAAAAGTTAATAAGTAACGTACCTGAAGAAGCTCATGGTCGATAACAATCCCTGCTGTGCCAGCATACTTCGTGGGATACACAATACAGCTAGTTTGGAGAACGGAACTTCAACAATTGGAGATTATAGAAGCAGAAGGAATATTAATAATGCTGTAAGTTATATGAACCTATTATTAGTAATTTAAGGTTATGTTTATTAATTATGCGTATGACCGATGTATACATGCGTAAAGAATTAAAACAAATTAGATACCATTCAGCGAATACGAACGCGATTCATTAAGTATGTAATAATATTACTTCAGTTTAGAATCAAATCAAATTATACTTACAGTAACAGTAATTTATTTCATTGTTTAACCCAGAAACGCACAATGCACATATTTAATATCAGTATTTACAAACAGATATCCGCATGCGCGCAATGTGTTGTATGGTTGCTTATTACGCAAGGTGTTTGAGTAAAATAATTCAAGCTGAATTAAAATTTAATTGTAAGATCGTAAAATAAAAATATTAATTTTAGTTTTATTTAACATCATTACAAAGCTAACTCCTTGAATCCTATCCCTTGAGTTGCTGGTCTAGGCGAAATAAATATAATATTAATTCTTTGAACCCTATCCCTTAAATTCTAATGTAACTAATATAATATATTTTATTTAATTTCATAACATCTCAAATTTATGGCACCACAAACGTGCGGCGAATTAATTTTGTAAATAGGTGGGTTTAAGTTTTACATTTTATGGGTTAAGTTTTAAATTTATAAAAGTAGGTATAAAGCAATGAATCGTCAATTAAGTTGTGTATTTAATTCAAATAAATAGTATGGGGAAGATAATTTAGTATTTAGGTATATTACATTTTTAAATAAAAATAGTAAAGGATAAATTTCTATATTTGGTTCCTTTAGGTGCATTCTCTATGGACATTAAAGACATTAGGGTAACAAGGTCAGGTAAGAAAAGAATATATAGGGAACGAAAATGTCACATCAGGAAGACCCTGAAGAAAAACCATACGAACAGGAGGAAGAAGAAACCAGTCAGAAAATGGAAACTAAAGAAGCAAAAAGTGAAATGATGGCTTTTCTACGGCAGATGACTGGAAACATGAATAAAAACATGAATGAAAACATGATAAAATTAGAAGAAAACTTAGATAAAAAGAGGGAAGAAGAGATGAGAAGATTGGAAGAAAACATGGAAAAATTTCAGGAAAATATACGTAAACAAGTCACCGTGTTCAAAAATGATAGGATTGAATTCCATAACAAAATGAAGGAAATGCAAAAGAATGTGAATAGAGACATGCTCATGTACGTGCAGGAGGAAAATCAGAAGATGTGGGTAAATATACAAGAAAATATGCAAATAAAGTGGAGGAAAAATTGGACAAAACAAGTAGAAATGTAAATAAAGACAACGTAAACCTGCGAGAAGAAGTAGTGCAAATTAACAATGAGATATAGTGTGTAAGGGAAGAGATCCAAGAAAAATTTAGCGAATATGATAAAAATTTTAATGAATTAGGAGATAGAGAGCCGGCGTGGGTATTTATGCGAGATGGAAAACATTTATTATGGGGACAAGAATTGCCATATAGATACCAAGCAAGAAAACATGAGTCGTCAATAATGTTTCTAAAGAAGGTAGAAGAATATTTGGTAAATGTAAGGGATAATGAGAGAAAAATGAAGTTATTCAAGAATATGTTACAAGGAAATGAAATAACATCTAAGGTGATCAACAAAGAAGCAGTAGGGGAAGGGAATATCAAGAAATAATTGATAATCAGAATAGACAAATGACCAATAACCACGTGACAACATAAAATCAATATCAAAAAGAGAAAATACAAGCAAACTCCAATCAGGAGTCAAATTTTTAGTAAATAGCTTCCTAGTTTCTAATATAAGAACCAACTACCAACATTAAAAAGAATTTGTACAAAGAGATCAGTTTAAAACGAAAAGACCAACCACCTCAACAAAATTTACCATCTATTAATATGGGATTGAAGAATTTAAATTTAAATCTTTAATCGACACAGGATCGGAAATATCATTAATAAAAGAAAACATAATTGCGGGAAATATTGTGTTATTAGAAAAAGAAATTATAAGGGCTAAGAAAATACAAGTATTTGCAGCTACAAACAAAAAAAATTAATGATCAAACACCCTTCCATAATAAGATATATCCGATGCCTTATGCCCGCAGAGAACAGGTAAAACAAGAAGTATCAGATATGTTAATAAATGGGATAATTGAAAGGTCGAAGACCAGTTTTTTAAATCCTTTGATAGTTGTTAAAGATGATGGTATTAGAATATGTTTAGATGCCAGGAAGCTCAATGCAAGATCAAAACCATAATATGAAGTTCCACAGAATATAGACAAATTTGGAATAAAAAGGTTTTCAGGAAATTGGATTTAAGTAATTCATTTTGGATGATACCTCTAGAGGAATCATGTAGAAAATATACAGGAGTTAGCATAGAAGGGGAAATTTTTCACTTCAAAGTGGCTCCGTTTGGCCTAAGTTCGTCTTCTGCAGCCCTAGTACGAGCAATGCAACAGATTTTAAACAAATTTTAACATTTTTGTATGTATTACATCGAGGATATATTAATTTTCAGTAAAGATGCTAAAGAACATTGTGAACATTTAAAAATTATTATAGAGGCTTTAGCCGAGAACAGTTTAAATTTAAATTTAGAAAAGTGTCAATTTTTACAAAAACGAGTCATGTATTTAGAATACGAGATTGGTCAAACGGGAGTTAGGTTGAATGAAGAACTGTTGATGGAAATTAAAAATTATCCGAGACCAAGAAGTTTGAGAACTCTAAGGGCATTTTTAGGTGTAATTAATTACTACAGAAAGTTTGTTTCTGAATATGCAAGTTTATCGATGCCATTGATATAGTTATTGAGGAAAAATATTCGTTGAAAATGGGATGATAAGAAAGAAACAGCATTCAATAATATTAAACAAAATTTATATAAAAATTGGATATTGAGACATCCTAATTTTAATTTACCCTTTATGTTAAAAACCGATGCTCCATATTATGCTATATCAGCCGAGTTAAGTCAAATCCAGGAGGGAGATTGTGTTTTTTATCTAGGGTATTGAAAGCATATGAAATACAGTATACAATGGCAGAAAAGGAATTATTAGCTATTGTGTATGCCGTAAACAAATTGAAATTTTATTTGATAAGAAGTACATTTAGGATTGAGACATACAATTCAGCTATAACATTTATGAAAACTACAAATTTTACAAATAATCTCATGTATCATTGGTCATTACTGTCCAAGAATATGATTTTGAGATTTTACATCGGCCAGGAAAATTGAATATCATAGCAGACGAATTAACTAGGAAAGACATAAACAGACCAGAGGCAAACAAATTTCTATGTGCTGTGGAACAAATTAAACCTTTTTACAATACAGAAAAGATTTTCGAATCGCAGAATAAGGATAAGTTATCAGAATTTCAAAAGAGAGCGATTAGGCTTATAATTGACCCGTGATTAATTCTCACATACAGTCCCTTGAGCATAGAAGGATGGTTTCAGTTCTCTATTGTGCTGCTGAATTATATTCTTTGATACCATCTCAAGCTATCTTTGCGAGAAACACTCGGTTCGCTCATTCACATCATCAGTATGCAGTACAAATCTCTACTTGTACCAAACGGCCGAAATCCACATTTTTCTACACGGCTTCTAAACTCTGGAATGATCTCCCTAGTTCCTGTTTTCCTCTCACTTATGATATGAGAAAATTTAAGGTAGATATTCACAGGCATCTATTGGCAATTCATTGTCCCTCTATCCATCCTCCTAAGTGTTCCTGAGTGCTTTAGCACGATAGGTAAATTTAGCCTGTTCAGGTCCACAATCATACAAAAAAAAATTTAAAGAAAAAATTACAGGATCCAATAAGAATAATTATAGGGAATACAAGATTATTAATGGTGTTATTATGAAATAATTCAATAATCAACATTCGAAAGTAATTGATGAAAATTTGGCAAAGGAAATAATTGCAGATATTCACAAAATATATGGGCATTTGGGTATAAGAAAAACGTGGATGATGTTTAGAGAAAAAAATTTACATTAAGAAAGATTCAATTATAGCAAAAGGTTTTACCAGTAATTGTGAATTATGTGCACTAGTAAAGGAGAAAAATTATACCAACAAGAATGTATTAGGGTGAATGAACCGTTAGACATAATTGCAATTGATTATATGGAAGCTTAGTACAGGGACAGAATAGTAACAAAAATATTTTAGTTCTAGTGGATGTGTTCTCTAAGTTTGTGAAGTTATATCCTAGTAAAACATGTACCTCAAATCAATCTGTCATATCAGTAGAAAAATTTATATCTGAATTTGGAAGCCCAAAAGTGATTTTAGCCGACAATTCTTCATATTTTCGAAGCCGGAAGTTTATTAAGAACTTTGAGGAGAAAAATATTAAAGTGTACTTTTGATTAATAAGACATCCACAGGGGAATCCAGCAAAACGTTACATTAAAGAAGTAATTAAATTTTTAAGGATCCTAATACATAACAAACACAATTGGGTAAAATATCTGAAGACAGTAGAAAAATAAGGAAATGAAGTACCGAATGTAAGAACAAAAGTTCCACCTATAAACCTAATGAAGAACATTAGGCCAGCTAGACCATGCGGTCAAGTACAAGAAGAGATGGAGATAGGAGATTTATTATATAGTCAGGAAGAGATTGTTGAAAATTTTAATTATGAGAAAAGAGAAAATGCAAAAATCAAGAATAGGGTAAAATTTCACGTAGGAGATCAAGTCATCATAAGAAGACTTCATAGGACTGACCGATCTAACAAAGGCTGTGATAAAATCGCTGCTGCCATATAATGGGCCTTATAAGATAGTAAGGAATTTTAATGATACTACGTATGAATTAGCTGACATACAACATGATAGTATTAGGGGAAGATTTAATATTTCTATGATATATCCTTATTAATACAACAGCTGAGCATACTTCTATATGTCACTCATTTACCAGAGAATCACCCAATTGGAGGTTGTTGGTAATGGTCAGTGATGGCGAAAAACTTGGGTGTCAGTCTCAGAGAGTGGGCATTTTGGAGAACCGACGCCATTTTTAATTTCAGTACCTCAATATATAGTGAATTTTGAAAATGCATCAGGTAGGCATGTAAGGTATTATTTTATACGTTTTTGAGGGTGCTGAAGACGTTACGCATAGTAGAAACACTGGAAAGTGGTTATCAGTGGCGTAATCAGCACCAGAAATTAGGGGGAGCAACTGATCTATGGAAAATGTGGGTTTATTTGTGCTGGGACTTACAAATAGGGTATTCTTGTTGCATATTGACCTGAACTTGATTTTACAAAACTTATACATCTTAGAATGTGTCATATGCGCAGAAAATGTGAAAATTATTTAGCTCATGCCACGCAATATATATATATATATATATATATATATATATATATATATATATATATATATATATATATATATAAGCAATGCAGGCTATAAGCAATATATACACAGTCCATTACCTGAGCATACTTCTGTATGTCATTCATTTAACAGAGATTCACCCATTTGGATATTGTTGGTAATAGTATAGTGACTGAAAAAAACTTGGGTGATAGTCTGTGCGAGTAGCCATTTTGGAAAATGGACGCCATCTTTGATGCGAATTGAAAATTCACAGCATAGGCATGTGAGGTGTCATATTATATGTTTTTTAGGGTGATGAACACGTTCCAGATGGAATAAATGCTGAAAAGTGGTTACTAGTTTATTTAGTAAGACAGATACAAATCAACACCTTTTATTTCTGTACTATTCACATATACATTGTTTCATAAACACGAAGTAACATAAAATGACTAAATCAATGACATCACTAAGTAGTTTAAGTATAGGACATGGCTAATCTATAACAAAAAACAATGTATTATGACTCCTTATATCTAAAATTTTAAACAGCAGGGGTAAAAACTTACGTTGCAATATTAGTATACTTATTACGACAATCAATAATGGCTACATTTCTGCAATGGCAGTAAATGCAACAAGATATTCCAGCTGAAAAACACAAACATGAATCTCTTGCACACTTTAGACATAAGCAACTAGGCACAAGCTCGTTGCTGGGAGGAAACAGTTAAGTTATATGTGAGGGCTGTAGACAATCACCTATATCTTCGTAACCAAACTGTATAGGATCAAGTTGCGTGATGTCATCATTTAAACATGTTACATACAAATGTGTGTTGTAGTAGGCCCTTAAAATATGGGATTGGATTAATGCACTGGTCGGTGGGAGATCTTCTATGTAAATGTGTTTCCCATGTGTGTAAAGAAACATTCGTAACGCGTCCATTGTTTTACAATTAGATCCCTTTTTCAAAACTTGTACGAGATATTCTTCTGCTAATTGTATCGACTGCTCAATTATAACTTCACTTGCAGGAATTCCGAAGTTTGTGCGAAATGCTTCGGGTGTACTTCCCATTCCGGCATGTTTAGTACCTACTCTGCTAGTGCAGTCTGACCCTGTTAGGAAGTGTAAATCAGGAAGTACATGACATATTGCAATTCGTTCCGCCATTAAATGAACGGGAACTTGGCGCTTCGTAGCTCCAACACTTAGACGAATCCACAATTCCTTCAAGCCAAAATTCTTGAAGGTAGTCCAATGATATAACAGAAGAACCAGAACGTCTGTAACATTCGATAATACCATCACTCTTTCATACCCTCTGTTTGTTGCATGTTTAATGTGGGGCATAATACGGAGATCTGCCTCCTCTAACATGGCAAATTGTAGTTCTTCGTGGGATTGTCTTAAACCGGTTTGCTGTGTGGACATGCATGTGGTTGAGTTAGGAAAAGACGTTGCACTACAGAAGACCTGCATATCTGGCCATATAGTGCTGCATTTTTCTAGTACATACGAATGGAAACATTCTTGAAGTTTGACTTTGATGGAACTAGACTTTGGCGAATCAAATATGAAGTCAATTCTTGTTGCTGTATTTGAAACAGTATTGTTCACATATGAACAGACAGCCTCGCAAAAATCTCCAAACGTTTTCAAATATTTGACAGAAATCTTTCTAGCGCAAGCCATGAAATCCACAATATAACAATTTTTAAGATGTGATAAGTTTGCTGTACTGCCATCTGTTTGGATTAATACCTTTTCAAGTTCTGAGGATAATGTGCTCTTGTTAGTTTTTGTAAAGAACCCGTTTTCATCGAAAAGAAAGAAATTGTCAACGATTTCATATTTTAGCAGTTCATTAATAGGGTAACATCTCTCTGTAGCTAGTTTAATAGTGCGCTGAGCCAGAGCTTTTTATTTTTTAGGTGTCTTGGTTTTTACAGTCTGCTTCTTTGTTAGGATGCTATTAATAGGCGGTAAATTCGTCCCATGGATGCTATCTGAAATATTAGCTTTCTTATCAATGAATTTGTCTTTCCTAAATGTTTCATACGCTTCATTTCCTATGTTGAAGACCTGAAGTAACTTATTCTTCACTGAATCTTCAACTGTCTGTTCTGTAATAATGTTTCTCAGTTGATTTGCCCCTGGGGAAAATGGGTTTTGGTTATCTGCAATGAACTTCATAATCGTTTTAATCTTAATTTCCGTATTATTTGATATAATTGATGATGACTCATGGTGTGCTGTTAGTTCATAATTCTCTGAATAAACATTCCTGTACATATTACTTATGGCAAGGATTTCGCGGCATATTAATTCCTTATTCTGTCACTGTTGCTTTCTTTCGAGTTATTCCAATAACACCCGAAACATTCTTCTTGGATATATTTATTGTTTGCTCTAGGCACATATCGGCAGCGACTGTCGTGAAGCTATTTGTAGATCTTTGAACTACAAAACCTCCTTCCATACACTTTTCGTACACTTCTGGTGATTTTTCTTTTAACTCTCTTGCATTTTCTAAATATACTAATCCCCATCGCAAATAATTTATTCGATCGAAAGCTGCGAATAGGGGTAATAGTTTTTGGACAGTATGCAATGCAATAGCCTTCGCGATCACTCCGAACGAGGTCTTTAAGTAGGGTAATCATCTTCAAAGCACTATTTCAGTACCTGAATAATTCCGATTCAGACGAACCACGTTCTACGAATTTCTCATAGTCAGAAAGCAATGTAGGCATTAAATCCAAAACACCATTCATGTTCTCAGTAGCATCAATACTGTCTTGGAAGCATTTTCTCAAACCATGAAGTGCTACGCCGGCATCATAATTGCCGAGAGGATTTTCTTTAAAAAACTCGTTTAGCTGCAGCCTCAACATTGCTTCACCAAGTAGAAGCATTCCTTTGAACGATCGTACATAATTTGTACCATTCAGAACAGCCTCGGTGACATTTACACCAAATACTGAAGTTTCAATAAAGATGTTCTCAACACCAGAACGTTTAATATATTTACCTATGCAAGCAAGGAGAATTTTAGTCATATGAAATGTTCCAAGAAGCAAAAATATATTTTTAAATTCTTCTGGGCGATGTAGAATAATCTGCTGTGCAATATTATGCACACCCTCATCACATGCTACAGGTAAAACATTTTGCTGAAGTTGACTGAGCACATTTTTGAGGTTACACAAAGCTGAGTACACAGTTAAAAACTCTGTTACTGGATTTGGAATTAAGGGTAAGAAGCCAACAATATGTTGCAGAGCGACCGGTTCTGACATTGCATAATTAAATGCAGGTTATGAGGGAATTATTTGTTTTTGAGGAACGTCTTGTTGTTCCGGAATCATTCCTGTAATCACCTATGTTAAATCCTTATAAGCTATTTTCTTATATTCATTGTTATTCATTTCAAACAAACTGTTCTTGACATTAAAGTTTTCTTGTATCTTAACCGGAGTACGTGATGCTGTAAAAGGAATCACTTTCTGACAAACCAACTCTTCTCGAAATGTCCTGTTACCATGAAGAACTGAAGTTTCTGACACCTTTGGTTTCCTTCCTGACGACAGTGATTTCTCTTGGAATATAACGGAAACAGTATCGTGAGTACTATCTAAGCCGGACATAGTGTTCTCATTGTGGTCAAAGTTATCAAATGCTGCGATTGTAAACCTTATTTTGTCAAAATGGCTGGGAATAGGCACATTTCCGTTACTGTTCTCTGTAGTAAAACGTGCTAAATCAGATCGATAGCGCAAAACGTCGTCATAACTTACTTGATAACTCCAATATGATTTAGGATTTTGATTAACGTACTACTTCTGCAAGCATCATGGACTGCAATTCCATTCATGATATGAAGTGGAGTCTTCTTTTTCCATTATGTAATATGTAATACATTGTTTGGTACAAACTAGTTAGTTTTAATATTTTTCTGGATGTGTGATCCTGATGTACCTCTGTATCATCCGAGTTATCCGTATTAAGAGATTCCGGTTGGTTGAAATCTGCTGCCTTGCAACCGAAGAGCTCGGCCAAGAAAAAAGTGAAGGGCTCTGGAATCTTCATATTGTCTATTGATAACTGTAAGTACTTTTCATCGCAAAAACGGTCTTCTAGGTCAAATTGGGCAGCTTCTAATGATTGCCTAAGCAGTTTTGCACAATCACGAATAGCATTTCTTGATCGCACAGAAGACTACATCTTCAATACGCACAGATGAATGAAAATACATGGTTGACTGGTTGGCCTCTTTTGAAATAGACAATTGGATATCCTTGCTGAAATTGTTTTCAAGGTAATTCGTAACATTCCTGTTTGTGAAAACTTTGTCATCAAAAATGTCATTAAGGTTTGCACTAATTTCAGTTAAAGTAAAACCAATTCCACATTTCAATTGTGGGGTGATCTCATTTATAGCAAGCGCAATTGCTTCTTCTTTAGAAATCTTTGTTGTTTCTCCGTCACTAGTGAATGCTGATAACTTTTTCATTCCACTTTTATAGTTATTAAAATATGTACGTATACAAGTGGGGTGATAGAAAAGGTTCTTCGCCAGAACATCCCTATAATCACCGAGGTCAGCAGTGCGAGTGAACATATCATCTTTGAAGAAGCGCGAGACTTTTAAAAAAAAATTTGCCCTCTCGGTTTCGCAAATCTTGTGTTTAATATAATCTCCTTGATGTTTCTTGTTTCCGCATATAACACAGTTCACTTGTCGCCCATCTGGATTATATACTGGTGCAGGAACAGGATTTATTGACGAACGAGTTTGTCTTACTTCGCTTGTTGCTGCAATATCATCTGTTTGCAATGATTCTTGATTAACAAGTTTTCTAGGCTTAGCGTTGATGCACTTTAGCTTATCCTTGTGAGTGTAGTCCTTATAGCATGTATTAGTTACATGGTACTTAAAGGTGCTATCTCGACCCATTTGCGTGAGTCTGTTGAAAGTTTCATCTTGACGAATATTACCAGCCTCCCAGACTCGTTTTCGACCATTTTCCGTTGATACTGGGTCAACTTCACCACATTTTTGGCATATTACACATAGTTCAGAATTAACCGAACTTAGTCTTCTTGTTAATGATACACCTTCTGCCTCCATATTGTAACCACTCTACACGTCTTTAATCACTCTTGACTACAATGAGTGTTACGAAAATAGACCTGAAAATATAGAAACACAAAATTAATTAATAATTTTGAAATGTAAATAATAATTACTCTAATAATTATTTGACGTAATATAATGGGTATGGTTTCAGTTTTATATATTTAAAATTTTGTTAAAATGTGTTTTACGCGTTCAGCACCCTAAAAAATAAGAACAAGTAAGAAACCCAACAATCGGATACTGACTGCAACACTGGTTTTAGCCGTCCGCTTTTAAAAAGCATTATTTTGCATAGTCATACATAGCCTATCTAAGCTAAAATGTTGCCTCTCTGAAAAATGTGTTTACCGTTCTTCATGGGACGTTTGTACGATATAAGACACAAAGGAAAGCATGATGGGCGAAACAAAATTTCAGTCATTAGTACGGAAAACTCACGAGCTGAATATTTTACGATACATTCACCTATGTAACATGAACACAACGCGCCCTATTACCGAACTACGAAACCCCTACTTCTAGGCCTGCACTGATTCCCCTTAAACGTCTTCAGCGTCTGCCTTAAAGCTAAAGATTAGTAACCAGCAGACTATTGTAGGTCTAACTATGGAGACTGCCTCGCTATCAGATAATACAGTAGACCTAATAAAATGTGAAGAGATGACATAACAAACATTGTAAAAAAAGTAATAACTTTTGGCTAACAGTGTTCCGAAACCACAATGCAAGTGATTCATTTTGATGGCCCAGGGTGACATGAGCTAAACAATTTTCATATTTTCAGCGCATATGCCACATTATAAGATGTATAACTTGTGTAAAATCAAGTTCAGGTCAGTATGTAACAAGAATACCCTATTTGTAAGTCCCAGCACAAACAAACCCACATTTTTCATAAATCCGCTTCCCCCTCTAATTGGTGCTGATTACGCGAATGGTAACCACTTTCCAGTATTTGTACTATGCGTAACGTCTTCAGCACCCTCAAAAACATATAAAATAACACCTTACATGCCTACCTGATGCATTTTCAAAATTCACTATATATTGAGATACTGAAATTAAAGATGGCGTCGGTTCTCGAAAATGGCCACTCTCTGAGACTGAATTTTATTGCCATAATCTGAAATGGGTGATTAATTGCAATTTGAAATAGATATGTAATGCAGACCTTAAAATTTTAAATAGTAATGCACGGTTTCCTGGGTCTACCCACGATTGAGCCGTATGGAGTCTGAGTGCTGTTAAACAGCACCTTGAAGCAACGTACCAACGTAGTGAATTAAATTCCACATGGTTAATTGGTTTGTGTGTAATTTTATACGTGATATATTTATACTAATTTTTATTTTATGCTGTCAGGAGATGCTGGCTATCCGCTGCAGCCATGGTTGTTAACACCCATTGAGGATGCTCTACCCGAGTCACCGGAAGGAAAATATACCCGGTTGTTGTCTTTATTTAGATTCTTTATCAATGGCTAAATCCAAAAGAATTAATTACTCCATTATCCAATGGAATTGTAATGGATTATTAAATCGTGCAAACGAAATATCTGTTATCGTAACAAAACGAGACACGCTTGCTCTAGTAATACAAAAAAGTCATGGACGGGATTATCAAAACTTCAACCTGAGGCAATATGCATGTTTCCGAAAAGATGATACCTACAACCAAAGATCCAAAGGTGGCGTAATTGCATTTTTTTAAAAAAGCTGCCATGCCACCCAAATTTCCATCAAAACAGAACTACAAGCAGTAGCAATAAAAATTGAATTCCCCATAAAGTTAACAATTTGCAACTTATACCTACCACTTAACGAACAACTATACGTTTCATCACTAGAGAGCTGGGTAGAACAATTGGGCAAACCGTTAATTTTAATGGGTGATTTCAATGCCCACTCCCCATTACGGGAAGTGATAAAACGGACACACGAGGTAGAGTTATTGAAGAATTTCTTATGATCTCCACATTTAAGTGTAACGAATGGATGCAGGCTTTCTTCAATTGACCATACTTTAGCTACCCCATTAATAGCAACGAAACTCCAATGGGAAGTTCTGTTAGGTGAAGGATCAAGCGACCATTTCCCTATATATTTAAACACGGGGGTTGGAGAAGATCCCCTCATTCCAACACAGTTAGATGGCTAACAAAAAAAGCCAATTTGTATGTATTCAAAAATGAAATAGGTATAAACATTATGTCGAACGACATTCAGGAAGCAGTGAGCCAAGTAATCAATGAAATCCTAAAAGCAGCATCTAAAAGCATACCAAAAAGCAAAAGTTGTGCTTCTGGTTAATTTTAAAAGATTAAGAGTAAAAACTAAATGTAAATTTAATGAGGCCAAAAAAATGTCCTGGAAGAGGTATATCGCTACAATCACACCAGGAACAGGAAACGCTGAAGTTTGGAAGCGAATAAAAACGATAACCGGGTCAAACAGAACCAATAAACTACCCACTTTAAACATCAATAACATACTTACCAATGATCCCCTAGAAACAGCTGAAGAGGTCGCTAACCACATCCAGAATGTAAGTAGCTCTGAAAATTACTCGGCATCCTTCCTCTCACGCAAAAAAACTGAAGGAGAAATTGGGGTGGATTATACAACCAGTGCGTCTTACCAATATAACATGGACTTTTCTATGCCCGAGCTAAATCGAGCATTAGAAGGTGACACGTTCCCTGGTCCAGATCAAATAAATTACGACATGATCAATCAGCTCCCAGTACCTGAAAAAGAAAAACTACTACAGTTATACAGTAACATATTTAAGTCTGGCGTGTTCCCTTCAAAGTGGAAAGAATCTATCGTCATTCCCATCCTCAAACCACAAAAAGACCAAACCACCACTAACATCTGTACGCCGATATCTATGACATGCTGCCTTAACAAAGTCTACGAACGGATGATCAACTGCCGCCTTGTATGGATATTGGAGAAAGAAAACCTACTGTCCAAATTACAGGTAGGCTTTAAGATAAGACATTCCATATTGGATGCACTAGTGCATTTAGAAAACGAAATACTAGAAGCATTTATAGACAGACAACATTTGGTAGCTTTTGCGTTCGATCTGGAAAAAGCTTACGATCTGTGCTGGAGATTTGGTACACTAAAGCCGCTTCAAAAATGGGAAATACGCGGTAAACTGCCTATTAGTATCCAAAGCTTTTTCACAGGGAAAGCGTTCAAAGTCAAAGTTGTAGCGTACATGTGAGAGATCCGTACGGGCGAAAATGGCACACCACAGGGGTCAGTTTTAACCGTCAGCCTGTTTGCCATCGTCATAAATCACGTTCTTCAATCGGACAACCAAGAAGTTAAATCGGTTATGTACATCGATGACCTAACTATATACTACAGACACCACTCGATGAAGGTAATAGAAAAGATTGTACAACAAGAAATTGACAGGCTAGCAGATTTAACTGCAAAGCCAGGCTTCCGTTATTCAATACCAAAAACACAATGTATTCACCTTTGTCGTCTGAGAACGCCACATGAACACCTAAATCTCACACTACAGGGTAATCCACTACTAACTAAGGACAACCTCCGAATTTTGGGAATGACTTTCGATCATAAACTGACCTGGACTAACCACATAGAAAGTCTAATAGAAAAATTCCAAAAATCAATCAACATAATAAGATGTATCTCAAACATCCGGTGGGGAGCAAATCGGAATCATTAGTAGTACTCTACAAGTCCCTAATTCTATCTAGACTTAATTACGGAAGTATAGTACACTCCTCTGCGAGACCCGGAAAACTCAAAAAATTAGATAGGGTTCCATTAATAGCTCTGCGTTTAGCCTCAGCCGCATTCCGAATAAGCCCGGAACTCTCAGTGCTCTGCGAATCTGGAGTGGAATCGCTCCACTTAAATACGATTAAATACGCGATGACCTACTGTGCAAAAATTAGAAGTATACCTCATCACGTAACCACGAGTTAGTAACAGATTTAGAAACTAACAACTTTGCTGGGAAACCCACGGCAATGAGACCATTAAGAAGTAGGGTAATAGAATTCGCTATCAATCAAAACATAGAATTGGACACTCCTCTAACCTAGAATACTTGCGAATACCCCCCGTGGACAAGAACGACTACTATTAATACCGAGTTAACAGAACACAACTTGAAAATAACACCCTTAAAGGTTTACATGGATTACATAAATAACCTATCAGACAACAACAGCGCAACTATAATACATACCTGCGATTTCAAGTCGCATAGGTAGGCCTATGCGACTTGAAACCTTCTCCTCGATAGCAGTAAACAATATCTCTATAAGGTGAAAACACATAATAGCTCAAGCACGACTTTATTTACTTGAATTAGAAATTTGGAAGGCCGTATAACACCTAAACGTGACTCGCAAGTATACAAACGATGTAATCAGCCTCACAAGTTCTATCTACATACTGTATAAAATGAGAAAAACCCTCCTTCAGGATACAGTCGCAAATAGAATTTTTTGATGGGTTAACCTCCTTAAAATATAGTTGTGCACGAATTCAAATTTATATGGATGCCAAACACAATAAATAAACCATACGCATACATAAAGGAACACAAAAATCAAAATTACCACAACAAAATTCCTCCAACGTTCGAAGCCGTATAATATAAAATAAGCAATGTAATGTTAGAGATATGGATGAACATATAGCAAGGCAATGAAAGCATCCTAAAAGCTATAAAACCTAAACCAACAAAGTGGGCCAATGATGCTATTTTGAACAGAAGGGAGCAAGTAATTATGTGCTGCCTAAGGATAGGTCACACGAACTTTACCCACGCACACCTTCTGACATGACAGAGTAGACCAAAATGCGAGAAATGCAATACCAGACTCACTATAAAACACGTGCTGATAGAATGTCCCGAACTTATGGAACTTCGCCAACGTTGCGTTATACCTGCAAATTTGAAAGATATACTTTAAAACAATAAAGAATCGATAACCAACGTACTTACTCCCTGCGAAGTAATTGGAATCAAACCGTTGATCTAAAAAACAGAAAAGTAATAACAGCAAGAAACAAACAATTGAATATTGGGCCAGCAGACTAATGATCCTAGCAGTCGACGCCTAAACCAAAAAAAAAAAAAAATAATAATAATAACCAGAAAAGAACACATCATTATGCACAGACTTAGAATAGGATACACTACGCTGACGCACAGTTACTTAATATCAAAAGTACCCGGTCCAATTTGCATACAATGTCAAACACATTTAACCATTGAATACATAATATGTTATTCTATAGCTTACACCCCGATACGGATCCTGTATTCTATCTCTGACAATCCGAAAAACAACTTGAAATGTAGCGAAGGTATCAAAAATACAATATAGTTCCTGAAAGCAATAAATGTGTATAATAGAATATAGTAATTCAAAATGAGTAGTGAATAGCACGGAAGACCACAGCATTCGATGTACCTAAACATATACAATTTAATGGTTTATATCTCGATAATTATCCACTCTATACGTTCCTAACATATTTTACGTCCAAGACATTGGAAAACATGAATTTATAGTTGAACTAATTGGTATTTGCACCGTGGAGTAATACTTAGGAGTGAAGTGGTTTATCATTCATGTTGTATGCTACTGGCAAAAGCGATTTTACATATTGTTCCACGGTTGGGTGCGCCTTAGGTATGTAAAACTTCCCGATAAATTTAGTATTAAAAAGTTAGAGCCATTATGAATTCGGCAAATCGTCATTATTTTAGGTCAGGGTTCTACCATGGTTCTGTGTTATGGGACATCCTGATTCGTGTACACAGAAAATAATGATTCCAAAATTACTAATGGTTCCACTAAATGTAAAAATTTTATTTACTAATCACTACACATAACCCTTGACTTGCTAATTCGGTTTTTCTTATACTAAGTAACAAATCGTACTTAAATAACACAAGACCACATAATTATTCCTAGTTTTAAAAGCGCACACACTCGCACATACCACACACCACATACAGCATACACACCACACAAACCGCACACACCACACATACCACACACACCACATACACCATACACCGCACACACCGCACACACCACAAACACCACACACACCACACACACCACACACCACCCACATAACCCACTACACACGCTACACACACCGCCCTCCACACACACCACACACGCCACACACACCACTGCACAACACGCACCATACACACGAGATACACCACTCACACCACACACACAACACACATCACACACACACACACACACACACACACACACACACACACACACACACACACACACACACACACACACACACACACACGCACACACATGTAACGCGCACTAACCCTCACACACGTGCACACATGCACATAAACGCGCAAACGCGTGCACGCACATCACACACACCAAACAAACCACAAACAAACCACACACACAATACACAATTTTCAAATTCTTATCATTACTTGAATTACAGCATGTTAAAATTGCTCAATTTAAAGAAGTATGCGGTGTTTTATAAAACTCCCCTGGAGGCACCCACGCATAAGGAGCCTTTACAGCTGTACATTACCTTTCCTTCGTGGGCAGAAAAAAAATCAAGCTGATATATCTATAAATAAAATAGGAATTTGTCGAAGTTTTGGACATGTGCGTACGGTCAATATTTCGCCTTACATACAAAATCTTAAGTACGTACGTGTTTTCTTTCTGGAGTTATACACACAGACGCACACACACACGCACGCACGCACGCACACACACGCACGCACACATGCATGCACACACACACACACTCACACACGCACACACACACACGCGCGCACACACACACTCACACTCACACGCGGACGCGGACGCACACGCGGACACGGACACGAACACCGACACCGACACTGACACAGAACACAACACAAACACAACACACACACAAACACAAACACAACACAAACACAAACACAAACACAACACAAACACAAACAACAAAACACAAACACAAACACAAACACAAACACAAACACAAACACAAACACAAACACAAACACAACAAAACAAAACACAAAACACAAAACACAAACACAAAACAAAACAACAAACAACAAAACACAAACTAAAACAAACACAAACACAAACACAAACAACAAAACAAACAAAACACAAACAAAACACAAAAAAACACAAACAACACAAAACAACAAACAAACACAAACACAAAAAACACAAAACACAAACACAAACATAAACACAAACACAAACACAATACAAAACATAAACACAAACACAAACACAAACACAAAACAAACAAAACAACAAAACACAAACACAAAAACACAAACACAAACACAAAACACAAACAAACACAAACACAAACACAAACACAAACACAAACACAAACACAAACACAAACACAAACACAAACACAAACACAAAACAAACACAAACACAAACACAAACAAAACACAAACACACAAACAAACACAAAAAAACAAACACAACAACACAAACACAAAATAAACACAAACAAAACACAAACACAAACACAAACACAAAAAACACAAACACAAACACAAACACAAACACAAACAAAACAAACACAAACACAAACACAAACAAAACACAAACACAAAACAAACACAAACACAAACACAAACACAAACTACAACACAAACACAAACACAAACACAAACACAAACACAAACACAAACACAAACACAAACAAAACACAAAACACAAACACAAACACAAACACAAACACAAAACACAAACAAAACACAAACACAAAACACAAACACAAACACAAACACAAACACACAAACACAACACAACACACAAACACACACACACAACACCAACACAACACACAAACACAACACACAACACACAAACACAACACAAACACACAACACCAACACCAAACAGCAAACACGCAACACAAACCAAACACAAACACAACACAAACACGATACACGAACAACACAAACGCAACACACAACAGACAACAACACAGCACACAACACAGAGCAAGCACACACCACACAAACACAACACGCACCCACACGCACACCAAACACCAACACCACATACACCACACGGACACCAGCACAGACACCCAAACCCACACCCACACCCACACCCACACCCACCCAGACGCCATGGCAAAGCTTGGCGAAACTTGACTAACAGCTGTAAGTAATATAAGATAAATCGATTTAGCGATAGTGGAAAAAAAGTTGATTGCATAGCTTTCTATGCCTACATATGTATATGTAGGTTGGAATGTAATTGATCACTTTCCTCAATTTGTACTCAACGTTATAAAATAAATCAATTACCCAACGGATTCATCGTCAGTGTCATAGTATTTAGGTGTTGGAATTAAATAATCATTGGTGCTATAACCTCTTAAGTAGTTCAGCTGCAGCTGAATTTCACCTTTGCGTTTAAGTACATATGAAGAAAATAAAGATGTTCATTGTTACTAATATTGGTAATGGACGTCAATTTACAATAAAGAATGCATATCCATAATTTTATAGACCTTGGATACAGGCGTTTCCAAAACACAACAATGTTCAGCTTAACAAATCTACTCCGCCTATTAAAGACGAGGTAAATGCGTAAATAGAATGTGTTAGAAAATTTAGTGCCGTTTAATATATTTTATTAGTAAAGTAACCACTAATTAAAATTTTCGTAGTAAAATATGTATTTCATGCAAACAAAATCCACTTAATCCTCTTAATTAAGAATCTCTACAAAGTATGGTATTTAGTAATCTTAATTATTTCTTGTCATGCACGTTCTTCAAATATCTCCCTATTTAGTTTTTGTTCTAGCGCACGTATTTCTAATATTTGTGTTAAAACATTTAAAACTCTATCGTCAGCCAAGTTATATCTACGGTTGCAATTCATATTCATAACCTTATGTAAAAGGTTCATTCAAACATTACGCCACAAAACTAAAGTACGTAATACTGTCAAAAAGGTAAACAGGCTCCAATTGCTAACTTAAACTTTTTGTTTGACTTGATTTGCTAACTGTGGAGTTAGAATTACCTATAGTTGAACACTAATAGTAAGTGTGATAAAAACTTTTAGGTTCGATCTGAAATTTAATTATGAATTTACAAACTCAGAAACAGAAAAATTGTTCAATTTTATTTTAATAACTGCTTCAGTATGAAGTTTTAAGCAAGTTCAGCACATTTTCTATAAATCTATGTTCGATTGTGCCTTATAAAATGAATTAACTGAAAATGAATTTAGTACCTATGACGAACAGTTTTATTGCATTTTAATACAAATAAACATAAACAACACTTTGAAGACGTGATGTTTTAAACCATAAAACAGTAAATTTTAACAGTATATTATGCAACAAGTTGTATAAACAACTTTTTAGTCGCCAGTTTTATTAGGCACGACCGAGGCGATTGTTTAATAACGAGCGTCTCGAGAAGTTTATAAAACGAATTGCATATTATACTTTTTCCACAATCATCACAATACAAAAATGTATAAATTATTTTTTAATCTTAGGCCACAACATTATTAAAGTGTTCAATTTAGGTAAATATATATATTTACAGTCACATTCGAAACATTTTGGCAATTGGTGAAGGAAACCATTGATTTTATTAAATCCTCTCCATCAAATTTTGTTTCCCTCATTTGAGTTAGATTGAAGCTTCTCTTCATTCCACAAAAGTAAAGATGAAACTTCCAGCAATTGCAATTTCAACGAGCTCAGCTTTCTTTTATCAGCATTAATTTGCACAGTATTCAAGATTTAATTCGCTGTGTGAATTTTATTGTTTAACGAATGGTCAATAAAACCCTCTGAAACAGCTGTTGATCGCCACCCTTCATGGCGTTTTAAAACTCTAATGTTCGCATTTGAGTCTATCAAAATCGTCGCTGAGGTCCTTCTTAAACAGTTGCGGGTGTAATGAGCAGGGCCAGGCTATGTATAATTTATTCGAGAAAATAAACATTTTGCCCTTAGGTCTTAAAGGCATATGCCTTGTAATAATACAAGATAGTGGGTATATCAACCATCACGCTAACTGTACGTTCGTGACAGGAAAGTAAAATAATAATAATAATAGAATAGAATAAACTAAAAATAAAGTCAATTGTTCATTAAATTCCGCACTTACACGGTATCACCGAACTCGGCACTATTTTATTAGCACTAACTATCTAGCCCATACCGCGGCTCCGAAGGCTCTATGAATCGTGCCTCCCCACTTCAAGGCCGTGTGGACGCAGCTTCTTTTTAGGGCCTGGGGTATTTTTAGTTGCTCTTCTGTTGGTTTGTTAGCCCTAGGCCACACTCCCGGGCTCCGATTATCACCGGCGTAAATTTAAATTCTCTCCCTGGCCATCTTTCTACTGCTGCCTCTGTAAAGTGCTTATTATCATAGACCTTCTTCTTTCGGTTTGGTTTGTACAACCTCTGGTCGGGGTGTCTGCCGTGAGGTTCGTTCTCAACCACGGCGACTCTCTTTGCGTGCCCTTCTATCTTGCCAACGATCTCATTGTGGCGTTTGATGCGTACATTATGGGTAGCTGGGCAGGATTGTAGGACGTTTGTCTCGACTCTGTCGCAACCGTACATGCAATTCCTTTCTTCCCTGTTTACACATGCTAAACCTTTGACAGGGAGGTTGTTAGACCTCAGTTGGACTGCCTTAACATAGTCCCTCCCTGTCCAGCCCTCAGGTTTGCTGTAGACCCAGGCTCGGCTGGCAGAATCTTCTGAGAACGCTTCGAGCCCAGCGCTAGTCGGCCCGTTAGTTATGGTTTCTCTCCATGCCTGCGCTGGATGTTTATCGGAGGTGATCTTCCTGATCCTTTCGATCAGCTTCCTTACGTGGTTGGTATTCGTTACCCTCTGTATTATGGCGTCCTTCGATGTGCTGAGTTTATTCAGCTTGTGTAAAAAGAGGTATGGGATCATTGTTCTCAGCTCCGTGATACCCAATCCCCCATCCCGAATTTTTGCATATAAGAATTGGTCTGGTGACGTCCTCGCTAGATGTAATATCTTCTTAGCTGTTCTCTTAATCATTTTATCGCAGTTTCGGAGGTTGTTTGCCGTCACCTTCGCCGACTGCAGTCCGTGCAATAATTTCGGGATGGCGTATTGGGTTATTATTACCATCTTCTGATCCGGCTTAAGGGGGCTCCTGGAGATATTCTGTAGCCATATCTGTAGATTTTAGATGTTCGGGCGACCAATACCGTGGCATCCGAAGTTTTGCCCTAGGTACTTGAAGCTGTTCAAGCCACTGATGCATCCTATTGGAGTGTTCCCTAGATGGTGGTGGGATTTTCTCCTTACGACGCTGACTCCATTCGCCCTCTGGGCTACTAGGAAGCAGGACTTTTGTGGGTTCATTTCTAGTCCTCGTTTGACCATGAAATCATGCGTCCTTTTAAGCGCTATCCCCATGTAGCGGTCATCATCCTCCAATAGGATGAAATCATCGGCGAAGGCCATTGCGGCGCATTTAGTCATCGGTGCCACGGTACCTCCTGGCTGGGTGTTATTCAGATTCTCCAGAAGTTCGTCCATTACCATGTTGAACAGTAGTGGGCTTAATGGATCCCCTTGCCGTACTCCTCTTTTCACTTCAATCGGATTGGTGAACTCTTTGCCAACCTTGATGTTTGTTACAATCCCATTGAGGGTTTCATTAATGTATCCTCGTCTAAACCATACCTCTTCATAGCTCTTTTAATCGAATAGTGCGATACCGTATCGAATGCTTTTCTTACATCCAGACTAGCTACAGAGTATGATTTGCCTTCGACGGTCCGATGTCTGATGTACGTATCGAGCATCGTTACGTTCGCGAACACCCCATCCAATCTAGTTACAAATCCTCTTTGGTTCGAGTTTGACGTAATGGCTCGGCTTATCCTTTTAAATAATATTTTGTGAAGGAGCCGCTGAGGCGTGGAACCGATGGTCAAGGGACGCCAGTTGGCCGGATCCCTTAGATCGCCCTCCTTTGGAATTATTGTTGTTTTTAGTTTCTTCCAGGATGTTGGTTGGAGAGCTCTGTATATTATAATAGTAAATATACTATCGATAGGATATACGGATCCACTGCTTTGACCTTATGCACAGTAATACCATCCGCGCCTGGCGCCGATGGTTTCCATCCATTGGTCGCTTGTCTTACCTTTTCCTCTTCTATGGGGTAATAGGTGTTTACAGTCTGTTTAATATCGTGGATTGGTTGATCGTCGCTTATGGAGTTCCGTACACTTTGTTGTACAATTCCTCTACGTCTAGGACCGTTGGAATGTCCTCGTCGTGGTTGTCCTGTAGTAGTTTGCCGGTTATGACTTTCTCAGCCAGAACTTTTCTATTTTTGTGGTATAGGTCCTGAGACTTTTTAAAGGCAGATGCTCTCGGCCCTTTACCCCTATGTTTTCCGCCGTAGTTGTTAATATTACCGGATCTGCTGTTTCCGGATGCTTTAGGATCTTTGCACTTTTTGGTAGATGGTGCTAGGTTATTGGTGAACCACTCTTCAAGCTTGTTGTTTAATATTTGCTTTGGAGTGGTGCCAATAGCGCACCTTATGATCTCTAGCAGAAGAGGATCTTTGGCTAGGTTCTTTTGTGCCAATGCTTTGTTTAGGTAGGCTTGGAAGTTTTTGTTTATAGTGTTTACTCCGTGAGCGTCCTCTGGGGCCGACTGATGTTGGTGCCTCCCGCTGCTGCTGGTTGCAACCTCGGGGACCGTATTCGGATATACCATATCAGTTTTATTCATTGGACCCTCTTTCTCCCCTCTCCTGGTTTTAAGTTTCTGCGTAGTTGCTATTGCTCCTTCCGCATCCTCGATGTTAGTGCATTTCCTTTTGTTGCTGACTTGTGTGGTTTCATTCGTAGCTCTTTCGGTGTTGATAATTGTCTGTTGTGGCGGCATTACCACTGCAAGTGTGTTCGGTGTTAATGGGGCTATCCCAGACGTAGATGTGGAGGCTTCAGGTTCGGAATATGACGTTTGGTATACTGGTATGTCATATTCCTGTGCTTCCCTTATCTGTGTCCTCCTTACCCTTGGGGTGTTCCTTTTCGAAGTCTTTCGCTCTTTTAGATGTTGTCTTTGCAAGCGCTCCGGGTGAGGTAGATGTTTTCCTCTTGGCAGCATTGTTGACCTTAGTCACTGGTGTTGTGCTGTTGGGCTGTTTGTTACATGTGACGGTTGAGGGTCTGGCTTTGAATATTAATTTTGCCTTCTCCTTCAATTCGTCACGAGCCATTTGGAGGTAAGTTTTGTACAGCGCATTGCTGCTTTTGTCCCTGACTTGATCTTTGGTTAATCCGGTCGCTTGCATCTGCTTGTCTATGAAGTTGCTTATAGACGACGCTTCAATTTTGGCTAAAGATTTATAAATGTCCGTTTCAGATGGTTTTAAGGAGCTTACTAACCCGCCCATATATTGCTCATAGTGGATGGACCGTTCGTGCTGACGCGTTCCCGCGTACGTGTCGAAAGTTCTTTCGCAATATAGGCAGTGGTTCCTCTCTTTCCCACATGTTGAATTATGTTTACGTAGTCCTAATGTAGTCTGTAGGATTTTCCCACACTTTCTACATTCTAGATTTCCTGGTACAGAAGCCTCGTTCGTGACACGCGATGTGCTAGGTCTGACGGTCTTTGTGTTCGAGGTATGTAACTCTCTCGCACCTTTGTGATTTGGGTTGGTTTTTTGACCGTCATTTCCCAAGTTTCCACCATTGCTGGTGTTGTCCAATTTGGCATTATTTACACTGGATGGATTCCCGGTTGTCTTTTTCAGCGCTGGTGGTTTCGACGAGGGACCAGCACCGTTTTCTGCCGGTATTTTCCCCGGCGTCTTAACAAGCCCCGATGGATCGTGACGGGGTCCATTGATTGAGGTATCCCCCCGCGCTGGTGGCTTCGACGAAGAACCAGCACCGTTTTCTGCGGGTACTTTCCCCTGCGTCTTAACAAGCCCCGATGGATCGTGACGGGGTCCAGTGATTGAGGTATCCCCCCGCGCTGATGGTTTCGACGAGGAACCAGCACCGATGGAAGTTTTTATCAAAACTTGCTTGAGAAGGTTAGTGTGTTTCTTCTCCATATTATAGCACAGCACTTCGTTACACTCGAAAACACGAAAAACTAAAAATATGAACTCTCTTTACCAAAATATATATTCTTGTCAAAAATAATGTAAATAGTTCTATCAGATAAAAGCGTGCATATGGAGATAGCTGTATCTTTAGCTTGTTAACCTAATAGGTCAATATTACAAATATTTTTGTGCGTCCTTGCGTGTGATAAGAGGTGGTTTCCGTATATAATGTTTTAATCAGACTATTAATTAGCTTTTAAATGTGAAAATGCCTACCTCTAACACATAAACAGTCCAAACGATGACATATTTCACTAAACGTCTTTGAATGTTTTTCCCGTTTATTTACACAGTACACACACAGAATATGTATTTTAGTTAATTATCACTATCACAATACACATAAACTACATAGGAGCTTTTTATAATGCGCTGAGAATTGCTGCACAACAGCTGGTATATAAAAAAAAATGTATAGAATAAACGTTTATCACTTTTAATAATAGTTTTGAAGCTACTATAAATAAACACGTCGTTACGCTTACGCTTTAAGAGGGTCAAGTATCTTACTACTAAGCTAGCAATCTGCCACATTTATTTATTCCATTGCGCTGCTTTGGACATTTTCCCTGCTGTTTGTTTAAGAAAAATCGGGTAACATTTGTTAGGTTTGGAGGTCTAAATTCCAGGTATTTCTCGAAAGTGTGGTATAAATTACCTCCAATAACAAACTGACGTTCCGTTTTTGTTTTTGTAACAGGAATGTGAACAATTTTTATATTTTTATTTAATTTGGTTTTATACTTTATTTTTGTAAACAAGTATTCATTATCTGGAGCACACGGTAAGAATTCTTTAATTCGCTGGGGTATTAAAGTTTTCGATTTTTAGATCTGTAACCGTTTGATTTACGCTTCAGACAATCACACAATTTTGGAGACTTCCATATATCAATCATTGTTTTTGAATTAAGTGTCATCCGCAGCATTAAGAAAGCTGCCTACAAAGAAGATGGTTTCATCTTTTTCGAAGTATTTTGGAAATAGGTCAGTAACACGTTCCCAAATAATAAATTTGATTTTCTTGACGCCAAAATTTTTCATTTTCCACAAGAAAGGCAATTTATTTTTACCACAAAATTACTTGTCTGTTATCACGCCGCGTCGTGCTATTCTGAAAAATATGCGATAAATGGCACTTTAGAGATAGAAGTAGAAAATAGATATTTACATAACAGTCAGGAAGATGTTGAATTGCTCTGAGTGAAGTGAAAAATTTTACTTAGGAGCTCTGTATATTATTTTTTCTGAAATCACCAATTATCATAAAAATTTATTATAATACTTTTAAAGATACGGATGCGGATCTAGTAGTGCGCTTCACCACTACTTTGGTTACACAGGCGACCGAATCAATAGAAATCTTGATAGGTCCTCTTTTCATAAATTCAATATTCCCTCTCCAAAATAGTTGAGCAGTTGACCAAAAGCAGACGATTTCAGAAAAATCATATTTTTTTTACGTTTTGGAATGCGGTATACCTATCTCCTATTGAACTATTTGTGAATATTAAAACATTTCTATCTTAGTTTTATTGTCTCTCTGTAAGAGATTTTCTAAAGTTTCAATTACAGTTTTATCCATAAGATCTCGTGTCGCGTAATATGCCTTTTTCATTCAATCTGTTATACAGGGGGACCGTACGAGGCATTTCCTGCCATCTCCTTAAATACAGAAAGTATGTTACGCTGTCCAAATATGTACCATAGTCATAGACAGGCCATGGTACTGCTACGCAAGTTTGTGTTTATTATGATTGTTGTGAAAGTTTAGAGATCTTCAAAAACAAACAAATTCTGTTGAATAATGACGATCACAGACCTTTAGGCTTCTAGGAACTCATTATCCTTTCATAACTTTCACTTTCACTTTCATCAGATAAGCAACCTCAATTTGTAGCGTTACTATATATATATATATATATATATATATATATATATATATATATATATATATATCATTCAATAATTCTTAAATCGGCAACTTCAGAGAAAAATCCCGATACCCGTCGATTTTTATTTTTAGACGCGCGGTTGTTCAGGTTATTAATTTATTTTTGAGGTTACTATGTAAGCGTGATGACGTCATTGATGATTTTCTTTAATGGAAAGGGGAGGTGTTGCAATGGAACTTTTGAGAGGTCTTTTAATTGTCTAATCTATCGTAGCAATAATTTTGAGTATTTGCGTTACATATACAGGGTGATTCAATATTATTGTTGTTCTATAAAAATACAAGCGAACTAAAAAAGACAACTATTCCAAATTTGGTAGGTAGACATAATAGGTCATGATCTGTCTTTTAAAACCATTTTCAAAAGTGCAACGTTGCCACTTCTACCAGAAACCCAAGGCAACTTTGAAAACTGAAATTGAATACACTGTATGTTATTGCATTTTCGGATTCTGCATAGAATTCTAAGCAACGTTTGTTAATATTTCCCTATACCCGTCTCTAAGCGTTACATAAATGACCTCTAAAATAAAATAATAATCTGACCAACCGCACACTTAAAAATAAAGATCGACTGGTTTCGGAATTTTTTCTGATTTTATTTGGTTTGAAAGTTCTGTCATAATAATCTTTGGAAAAAAACTGATTCACTTCACATGTCGAGCAGTCTAGTATCAAGAATACAGTAAGCACATTAAAAATGATAGCGAAAAGAAATATCAATTATGATTGGATGTGGAGATAGAACCGGAACGCAACTACAAGTATGTAACTTATCTAATACAAAATATCCTAACAAACCTCTCAGACAATCGACAGTTAGTAAAATTGAAAAAAAAAATAGGGAAACTGGTTACGTTAAACACGTTGCAAACACTGGTCATTTACAAATAAACGAAAATGTAAAATTAAATTAATTCACACAGGTAAGTAACTATCTACTATTAACACAAAACAGAGAAAAAATTGTTTAGCATTGTAGAATTGTTTGTAACTCAATTTAAATGTTCAAATTGTCGCCCTCCTACTTCTTGGCAGTAATTGAACCGATGACCACAAGCTTCTTGAACATTGTGGATCATTTGTGGACTAATCTTACGTATTTCTAATCTAATTATATTTTTCAAATCTTCCTGATTTCGTGGTTTCTGGACGTATACTTTAGATTTTAAATAGCCCCACAGAAAAAAATCAAGAGGTGTAAGATCTGGAAATCTTGCGGGCATTCTATAGATCCTCGTCTACCAATCCGTCTACCAGGAAAAGTTGTGTTTAAAAAATCGTGAACAGGACGTGTATAGTGAGGAGGTGCACCATCTTGCTGAAACCATATATTATCATTCGGTAAATCAGGATCATTTTCATTTGGGAAAATTACTGCAATGGCAGGTATAAGTTCATATTGTAAGAAGTCCAGATATAGTTGCTCTGTAAGAGTTTAATCGAATAAAAAAGGACCAATAATTATGTTCTCTACTATCCCCGCCCAAACATTCACTTTTTGAGGATACTGAGTGTGTAACTCATTCATCCAGTGAGGATTATCTTTACTCGAATATCTACAGTTTTGTCGATTCACTGTACCATTTAAGGAAAATGTAGCTTCATCCGAAAAAAGAATTTTACGAAGGAATCCTGGATTGCGGTTACATAAGTCTTGCATGACTTCACAAAACTGCATTCGGCGATCCGGATCATCTTCATTGAGTTCCTGCACACTCTGAATTTTATACGGATGGTATTTCTCCTTCTTAAGTACACGTAACACCGACCTTTGTGAAATGCCTTCATCAGCTGCAATTGGTCTGGCACTACTATGAGGATTTTCTACCAAACTTAACAACACATCGAGTTTTACATTTTCGTACACACACACACGCACGCACGCACGCACGCACGCACGCACGAACGCGCGCACGCACGCACGCACGCACGCACGCACGCACGCATGCAAAAAAGCACGCACGTACGCACGCACGCACGCTCGCACGCACGCACGCACGCAAGCAAGCAACGCACGCACGCACGCACTCACGCACGCACGCACGCACACACGCACGCACTCACGCACGCACGCACGCATGCACGCACTCAAGCACGCACGCATGCAAGCACGCACGCACGCAAGCACACACCCACGCACGCACGCACGCACGAACGCACGCACGAACGCACGCACACGCACGCACGCACGCACGCACGCACGCACACACACACACACCATCGGGCGTATCATATCTGAATTGATTGTATTTTCTGTATTACTATTGACGAAGATAACTGCAAGTGTTATCGAAACATAAATACTAATACTAATAAACACTATTAAAAAAACCAAAAAGCTAAGTATTTTAAATATTGCACATTCAGTTTTCCCTAAAGTCAAGAATCTCTACCAAAGATACTGGGACAAGGTTGTAAAACCTCCTTTGTTGTACGTTTATATTGCCCTCAATTTATTGCTCAGGTCGGGGTTGTGAATAACTGATGAATGAGTCGTGGGCGGTTATAACAGGTTTATTTGGTTATAATAATGTAAAATTAAAAACAAACTCTAAAGAAGAAATGATAAAATAGACAAACTAAACTACATATTGAAATAAATCAATAAATTGAAAACCAATAATACGATTCTGGTGATCCCTGTATCGGAGTACTACAGGACGCCGCTGGCTGGTAAACTATATCCATTAGGATCGCCCTCTATGGATAATTCTGTAAAATAGATAATTAAACAGCTATACAGTAATGTGTGAAATAGTCGTTACTAAAACGGTTATTTAAATAATGAACAGGTTCTCTAAGTGTAATTACATGTGGGTCAGGCTTGCAAAGGGATTATTTGCAGGGGATTATGCGTAAACGTTAGTGTGTCATAATTAACTGTCGGTATTAACTGTTTATTTCAACTCAATGAATTGAACTCAGAATTATACTGAAATTATTAACAGGTGATAATTATTATTGCATGGTTTATGAATGGAATAAAATCATAATTGGAAACAGGGTTTTATATACAGGTCAGGTTTTCTTTATATATATATATATATATATATATATATATATATATATATATATATATATGCAGGGTTGTTATGATTAAACCGGTAAGTAGGCCGGTTGTTTAGATTGCTGGTTATAGGGCAATTATGTACACATTGACAGAACATTCCGACTGGTACGTGGGGATCTGTAATAGCGTCTTCGGAGTTTTATGATTCGTGGTAGGTGTATCAGTAGTAGAAGTAGTTAACCTAATCTAACCTACCTTATTGGTTATTGGCGTTGAAATAGTTCGCTTTACGGGGTAGCTCCTCCGGCAAACTAAGTATCTCGCACCTTTGTCACGTTTAGGCACCTTGTTCGGCTCTGATGACCTTCAAGAATGTTTTGCCTAAACGTGTGCGTAGATGAGTAAATGCGTGGCAGAATAATAATATGAGTGCGGGGTAAAGTGATACAAGATGCTGAAATGGATTCTGATCAGGCAGTATTATCGGGTACTGGTCAGGATACTAATAGCTGTTTGGGATCGTCGGGCTGCGGGACAGGATAATATTAAGGTATAGAATAATATGTTACAGGAAGTGTCGAGGGTAAGTGAGAATAAATGAATGAATGTTTATGAATGTATATCCGGTTACTGGGCAAGATAATAATCTAGGTGTAGGATAAATTGTTGCAGGATGCTGGACAGGATTCTGATCAGGCTAGTATTTGTCGGGTAGAGATCAGGATACTAGTGGCTAGTCAGGATCGTCTGGCTGCGGGAAAGGATAATATTACGGGCACAGGAAGGGTTGAGCGTGACGGAGAATGAATGAAAGTATGTGAGAATGTTTATGATCTGGCTAGTATTATCGGGTATACGTCAGGATACTAGTTGCTGGTCAGGATCGTCTGGCTGCGGGACAGGATAATATTATACGCACAGGAAGGATTGAATGTAAGAGAGAATGAATGAAATTATAGGTGAATTGGCTATAGTGGGAAAGGAATGAGCAACTGATAACATTTATTAACAATGATAGAGCAGTGAAAGTAAGTTGGAAATAAGCTTTGATAGGAAAATTTATTTACAAGGATAGGAAAATTTATAGTAAGGATTGCCAGGGCCATTACAAGGTACTAGACCAAAGATGCCTGACAAATTTTAATTTCCCGGACTTTAAATTGTCAGGTCGCAACGTAGAATTAATTAGAATTAATCCTGTTTGAAGAGGGTGCAGATAAAAATAAATTAAATGAAATAAAAATAAAACAGAAATGAAGACCGTAAAATGGGGAGTAAAAAATCAGTAATAGAAAAAGGAGATGAGAAATACAGAATGAATAGTTTTTCATATGTACACGTAACTGTACCCAACGTTGTATATATTTCACGACATTAGGGTCTTGCTAGTCTTTTTTTGGCACACAGTTGAAGCACAAAATTTGGAAAGAACATTTTGACTATTGAACAAGTGACATATTACGGAAAGAATGTGAGATATTACCTCTTATCTGCAAGATTAGAGGAATAGATTGATTTTCTAGCAAATGTCCGAAGAAGTAAGATTTAATGTCGGTCTTTTGTACTCAACCCATAAACCTAATGAAAAATCCGAATTGTAGTATAATAAGCTGTTTAAGAAATGGATAACGCGCACATGTACGGACATTGCGTAATTTTATCAATGAGAAAATGTCGGTAAAAGTATTTTGCGAAGTTTCGTTAGGAAAAGGATAATTTCAAACATAATTTCTCCACATTGTACATTATTGCGATTAAAGAAATAAGAGTCTTGTTAGTCCACAACACAAAATAACACCAACGTCAAAGCTGCCCATTCTTTATAAATTCTCTAGCAACGTATTAACGCATCATCGGCTTTCAATCTACTTTAGCATGTGTTTCTACACTATTATGGTCCATATTTGCTTACAGCGTCGACGCAATGGTTAGGTACGCATTTGTCCTTAGTAGTCCAGAACTTATATGGAATAAGCATAAACATTAATATTCGAGGTGACGAAATTAGGTGTAGATTAAATTTACAAAGAACACATGTCGTTTTATATTCAAATTAAGCATTTTTGAAAAAGTTAGACTTTTTCAAAGGAGCCAATGTTTTGAAAGTTTAACCACAAGTCCTTCCGACAAATGAAAACCAAACCAGCTTCAAATTTTTGCGACACCAGCAAAATTAATCGGATATTAACGATTATTTTGAGCTTTTTAGGTATTCATTGTAACGATATAAACGGGTGGTAGAACGGGATTACAGATAAAGTTGGCCTTTTTGCCCTGACTAGTCAGCGTATGGGAGTGGGTATGATGTTGATAAATTTTGCACATCCAGAATAGTAAATCGTACGTAAGTCAAAGTAGGGGGTGAAGACGTAATCAGATCGGTTTAGGGCGCCAGAATGTTTGGTAGTCAAAATAGGGGAGGTCGTGCCAAAATTACGAGTACATAGCGTGTCTAAACATACAAAAAACATACGCCTACCTACCCGCAATCAATCCCAGGTGTGCTGGACAGCAACTCAGCAAACCACCTGAAATAGGGCTTCAAAATAGCACTACACGCCTGACAAATAAAAGCGTGTTAATCACTCAATAATGTTATGTTACGTTACTACACCTCAGTGTAAATAATTAGGCATTATATAATAATCTTAATAAAACAAAAAAAATCACCTTTGCTGAATGCACTCTAAATAAATTAATAATCAACTAGAAGTCAAATAAAACACTGAATGTCATTAACGCTATTACTCAATAAAGAAACTGTCACTTCGTTACGTAAAAACTTAAGCTCCTAAATTACCGGTAAACTTGCAATTTGCAAAAAAAAAACTTTTATGTAACACAAAAGGGGTTTTCACAGAATTAAAGCAATTTTATAAAACCTAAACAAAGCTGTAATAAGATAAGAAAATAATATACATGTATACAAACGATAATGCGTATATACGAAAAGATGACAAATTCTTAATTGGCGACGGGAGGTCTGACCAGAATTCTGCGTAACACCATACTAAATTGCTTAACCTAAATATTTCGTGGATTATTTAACCACACTACTTCAGGGCCAATTGCCCTTTAATACTAAGATAAAGGGTGTGAAAGCGAAGCGTCAGAATTAAGATTAATTACAATAAATAAACCCAAGCAACAACTTAATTTAAAAGGTACACGACTCCGCTTTCAAACCTTTGTTAACAAAACAAATAATTCGAAGTACACACACAAGAAATCTTGTAATACTCAATAAAACATAATGTTATACTACCTTACTATCTAAATTGGCACCTCTTCTTTGTTACAACAATCGAAAATGAACCAGGTGACCGATTACTTCTACTACGGATACGGAATCTCCCTAGTCTGACACAAGATGATGAGTGATAAGGTTGGCTACTTGTTTCTGTACTCAAACGATTCCTTGATTGAATCTCGGTAAAATGTTACTGCATTAACTAAAAACTTCTTTTAAAATAGTTTTCTTTACACTACCAATCCAAAAGGTTATTAACTTTATTTAAATAAATATAATTTTAATATTCTGCGAAAGTTTCTTTGTACTTCAACACGCCCTGCACGGCAATTAAGTGGCACTTCAAGAACGTTAATTTAATAAATCCGCAAAAGCGACATAAACCAATGAGGTCACAGAAGCACTAATATAACACGACGGTGATCTCTAGGTAACTTGATTAGGTAAAATCGAAATCGGCACTAGGTCTAGTCCTTTGGTGATTGAACAATTTCACTTAAAATCCCTTCACAGGTTTTCTTCGAAAAGTAGATAACTACCCTCACAACACGAAAGTTCGTTCGTTAAACACCAAAAGGTCCAATATATCAACGTTCTAATCAACCACTTAAGCCGTAACAACAAACGTCATAGTACTACTACTCGGGAGCACTGTCAGTTTCAGAATTCCAAATTATTACCAAAAATCCATCTTGGATTTTTGAATCCCACCACTCACAAAAAAATCTCATTTAATTTAGTTCCACCAATTAAGAAACGGAAGGAGAAGATTTGATACCCCCTACACACAAACTTCGTTTTCAACCGTAAGGACTCGGTAATTTTCAAAATTCCAAACGCAAGCAGAATCAACGTGAAAAGTATCTCTGTATTTTCATTTAGGTTCAAGCAGTTAGTCCCACATTCTATCTTTATGACTCAAAACCAACATACTCAATATTAAGCTGAACCACTGGAATCACTCGACTTCTTCTCGCCAGAACGATATCAAATACATTTACATCTACACTCTTTCTTTAAATTACTTAATTTTACAAAACTTTCTATTAAATTTTAAGGAAATCAAACGAAATAAACATTATTTAAACTTATATACAACTAAATACAAATAAAACGTTAATCAACATTCAATAACCGGGGAATAATAATGAAAACAATCTCTCGAACTTTAAATGTATTATTACGAAAAACTCAAATTTAGAAACCAATTACCGACGATTTCAAACCTAATTCCTATCATAGTTAATTTCTTAAATTACGGAATAGTAATTCACAAAAATAAAAACTTAAGCTCGAAACACACCATCCTTAAAGGTCGCGACACACGTAAAACAAATTCATCCACACAGCTCAGCTCAACAGCAACAATTTGACGGTAAATCGTAATCCTATCACATCATTGAGCT
>JARFJB010000053.1:97500-185000 GCA_036346205.1 Vesta saturnalis
TTTTTAACAAACATTACTACTGACGAAGATAACTGTAAGTGTTATCGAAACGTTTAGATTGTATAATTTAAAGTACACCATTAAAAAATCCCAAAAAAGATAAGTATTTTATTATGAGCATTCATCACGCTTGAACTGTATTGTGGATATTTTAATAGAAGCAGGCGGCTTTGGAATTTTTTTAAGTTAGCATCTAGATGACTAATAACCTCTATCCGACATGAAGTTTTACAAATGCAGATTAATGTTTAAAACAAAAACAATAATCTATATCAGATAATATAGATTAATCTTTTTGTTTCACAATGTTGCCTATTTTCGTAATAAACGTATTAAAAATGAGGGTGCACAATTATCTTAAAAAATTATTATTCGAATTATTTATTTTCTTGTAATTTCCACTTTGTAAGTTGGAAGGTGTTCCACACCAGATATTTATTTTGTATTTTACTTTTACTAGGCGTTTATCATCTCGTACATCTTAAATTTTTATCTCGTATCACGATCTTTAACAAACTCCTCAGATCTTTTTTGGTGCTACTTGTGACTCACACGCGCAACGCCAAGCATATACCTTTCACTGGAATCAAGTAAAAATCAAGTGTTGTTTTTCCTAATTTTATCGACTTCTGACAAACAAATTGCTGTATACCATTCTGCATTACCAAGGTTTGAACGAAGCGAAAGGTACGAAGGTATTCAGTATATTTTTTTCTAAACTTTTCATTATAAAATAGTTTTTATGCTAAAATAAAACAATATACCATTTATACAAAATCTCTTCTCCATTATGTGTAATTGTTCAACAAATAAAACTGACGAACATTTAAAGTAATAACCATAAAAATTATTCACACGTTTATACCATTACTATTATTGTTCATTTGCAAAATTTATTTTATACCCAACGTTTAACAAAAACAATTAATCAAAATATGCATTACAATAACTTTATAACGTTGTTTTTGAAACTGTTTGCATGTATATACACGTTTAAATTAACGGCGTCTCTAGGTCGTTGCGGTTTAGTAAGTGTTTTACCCCCGTTTGTTTCCGCAAGCTAATTTATTTCAGGAACTCCCTTAAAATTGTTATTAAAGTTACTAATATCGTGGCGCTGTCTACATAATTTCTATGTTATTAAACTGATGAATGTATACCTGTCACTACATTGTAGAAACGGTGTCACAAACAATTAAATGCTTAAATTCTAAAATAAATTGTGTTATAATTAATAGAAGCACTTTAGAGTTAAGATTTTATATAAATTTTACTAGATTTTAATATTTTAGCAACAGCTTTATTCAAGCATACATTTAATATCGGCAAAATGTTTTGTTGGGAATGCGCATTCAAAATACTGTTATAAAATCAAAATTAAAGGTGCGATTTTATTCGATTACAAAACAAATTTGAGAGCGGCAATATATGCGAGCACCGGAAAATCTTACGATTGACTGTTTATCATGCTCTTTTATTTCTAAGTATATGCCAAAATTAGGCGTAGTCAATCGCAATGTTTTCCTTTTCATTCCTATTAAAAATTGGATTACATAAGACAATAACGAAAGAATTGTTATATTGTTTATTCATTATAAAGCCAATAAAACATATGATTTCTAACACAGCCAGATTGACACTGGCGACGTTCTAGGGTCTTCTCATTCACATACCTAAAAAGAGAGACCGTCAGTCACATTGTGCATAGTGGAGACCTCATCCGCCATTTGGCTCTACCACTACCGGGACAGCGACCACCAAGCATATCGGGCATAGTGGGGACCGCAGCCACTACTTGGCTCTACCACTACCGGGACAGAGACCATCCAGCATATGATACATAGTGCATCAAGCATATCGTGAATAGTCGGGACCGCTGCCACAACCTGGATCTACCATTACCGAGACGGAGCACCTTACCTACTTAACATCATCGTTCCCTTCCAGAAACTCTGGGACCTCTTTCATGTTGCACGTCAGAGACCACAGTGAGGGCCATAGTTTTAGGTGTTCCTTAGCTGCTTGTGATAATTTTTTGTGAAAGTCTCTGCCTATCTATCTCCCGATTACGAACAGGTGTTGGGTATCCCGAAATTTTCAGTATCAGTCGGGTGGAGCAACTAATGCCTAACAAAATCAGAATAGGAATCATACCCGTAGATTTTTGGACAGTACTATTTAATACCAGCTGTATCTTCTACAAGCCACTCGGCAATTCTGACTTGGTGATAATTTCGATCCTTAGGTTACGAATTGTTCTCGTGTATCTTTCCACTTGCCCATTTCCTCTACTAACATCTGGTGTAACGTAATGATGTTCTATTTTCCAGGTGTCTAGATATTTGGGAAACGTGGTATTTCTAAACGGGGTCACACAATTCATAATAATTTTTTTGAGAGTTCCGAATAGAGTCAACACATTATATAGTTTATCGCAAACTTCGACAGTAGTAACTGATTTTACGAAGGTTAGAATGCAATACTTTGCAAATTCGTCACCGATAACAAGAATGTGTTTGTAATTCTCGGTAGCCATAGGAAGAGTACCCAAACAGTCCTCATGCAAGGTGTGGAAGGATTCTTTTGGCTTCTCCACAGCTTTTATGGCACATTGCAGTGGCCCTGTTCTTGTTTTCTTGATCACACACATGCGCTACTGCAGGCTCACTGTACCGTCTTCCGTAGTAATTTTGTGATACAACATTCCGTCTCTTTCAGTATATTGATTAGAATCGAAATTACCCTCGTTCAGCCGTTTGAGTAGGTCTTGGACTTCTTCGTTACCTTTTTGTTCGATATACGCCCAATCACGGTGCGCTACTCTCCGAACTGTTCCGACAAGGTTTCTACTTTAGTAATCTACATGCGATAGGTTACTTCCTATTCTATACGATATTTCAAAGTCAAAATCCTGCATGTACATCCAGCATTGAGCCACACGAGGTATCAGATCCTTCTTGTTTGCTGTAACTTTGATGGCGTTGCAATCCGCAACTAATTTGAAGTAAAGGGCGAAAGTGATTTAATTCCTGCATAATTGCCAGCGTTTCAAGCTAATATGAGTGATATTTACTTTCAATGCCGGTCGTTCTTTTACTGAAATACGTTACTACCTTCAGTTGTGTTTCTTAAAAAAGCTTGGACAGAATTTCACAGGTAAACTGTTTGAGAATCCCAAATATTGTGTGAACAAAAATGAAAATAAACTTGAACCAGTGGAAATAATTGGAATTTATTAATACAAACAAACAAATACTAATAATAGGACAATCTGATTTTGATAGAAAATTTCAAATAGAAATAATCTGTTAGAATGGTGCACACTTGTCATCAGTCATCACTGGCATATTGTGTTCGACGTGATAGTTGATCAATATTCCGCTCAATTTTGCAGTCATCGCCTCGACTGCAAAACTTGAGCTCAGTAGCGATAATCTCTCTAGCTCGTCTTCATCAGATGATGAACGGGTAATGCGTTCGCATCGTGATCTAGGTCCATTTGAGTCTTCAAGTTATGCGATAGCGGAAACCGTTAAGCATATATGTTTGACCATGCAGGGATAACTTTCGCGAAGTGGTGGTCGCGTTAATGACTTCAATGTAGTTCCTCTATTTAGTACGAAAAACTGCGATCAAGACATTAATAGGTGGTGTAATATAGTCGATGACCTAGCTACCGTGTATAATTGCGATGAAACAGCTACGATCCATCATGCACTTACCCGGTTACGTGATTTAGGTCGTACCTGGTATGATAGTCAGCCCACTATTCAATGTGCTTGGGTCGAGTGGAAAGTTTTATTAAAAGAAGCATTTCCTGTTCAGACAGATGATTACAATAAATGGCGTATAATGATGGCACGTAAGAAACATCCCGCAGAATCTTACTTAAGATACTTCTACGAAAAGTTGGTCTTACTTAATCAATGCAACATTAAAAGAAGGACGCCGTATCTTGCCTGATCGGCGGTGTTACGGATACTGCAGTAAAGGGCGCGCGCAGGCCAACCTGCAGATCCCAATTCGCTTCTTATGTATCTAAAGATATGCATGCGACGGGCATGAGAACAATCACGTTAACCAGAAAACCCACAATCAAAGCTTAACTCGCTATCTACCGTGGAGGCCTCACCTTAAAAAGCAGTTCTCAGGTGGAAAATATCAACGTAATTTTAGAAAATGCTGTATGTGCGGGAAACCTGGTCATATGCGACATTAATTCCCTAAAAATCAACAGTGCGAAATAAGCCAGCTATGCCACAAAGGGTGTACAAGACATCGTGACTATCCGTTCCTAATAATTCCAATAGCAGATATTATAAGAAAGTCACCGTTAATGGTGTAAATTTTATCGGGTGTATTTACTGTGGTATTGCGTGCGTGATGCTGAAGCAGCAGGCTGCTAATACGCTTAAGATAACTCCACGATCGCACCCCGTGTTACCTATTAAAGGGTTTGGAAACAAAGTTGTGCAAACTTTAGGTGAAATGACAATAGTATTATGCGTTGATAAAGTGCAAGTACGTGTCTGATTGGTCGCAAGATGTAAACATTCTTATTGGCCACCCCTTTACCGAACATGACTCGCTATCCGTAATAAAAGACGATAAAGCCTTGACATTTAGGCCAGGGCACTCAGAACCTCGGTATCAAACGTAAGCCCCTTCTCGCGTAAGAGTTTTTGTGATTTTTATTACAAATATCTTAATTTCCAAAAAAGAACTTAGCGTTTTTACGGTCATCGTTCCGGCATCGTGATCCTCGCCGCTTCGGAGTTATATCTGTCACTGCTTGCATATAGATAATACGAAGAAGCGGTCATCAGTAGAGGAACCACATCCTAGCAGCAAGCAGGAGCCGTCGGAATACGGCAGAAGCTAATAGAAGCACCTAGGTCACCGCCACCACCAACCACAGGATCGACGTCGGGTAAACCAATACGTATCAGTTTAATAAAATATTGGTTTCATCTAATTTATTTGTTTTCCCCGTTTTCTGTTTGCGTCTCTGTATTCCAAGCCTTTTATCCCCGGGGTGTGAGGCTGCACCTCGGCGGAGACCCGGCCTTCTCTTAAAACAATTATCTTTCCTTTCTTTAATTCAATTTCCTAAAACCTCCACTAATAACAACCGCGATGGTTAAGCACGGTCGCCACCGTGCTACCGTAACGGTCTTATCCCCAACTTCCGACGACGCCCGTCCACCTACACCGATACTCACCACACGCACACGTGCGCACACACCCTCGCCTCGCCACAACCAACCTCATGCACACACTCCCACTCAGACGCCTCGTCCATTTCCACCTCATCAACACACTCCTACATTTCAACACGCTCCACCTCCTCCAGAAAACCACACAAACCCGCACACACATACAAACCCGCCCACTCACACAAACCCGCCCTCTTACCTACATCTTTCCAGCCACCTGTACCTGCAGTGATTGCCACACCCACTTCCCCAAATTCTGAACCCACCCACTTCTACCAATTCTGAACCCACCCACTCCCAATCCTCGAGGTATTGCATCCGCAATATCCCAAAATCCATTACTACCCAGAAATCCCATTTTAATTCCTTAAAATCCCTTAACCTTCCCTGGTTGAACTTAACATTCAACCATAACCATACCTGTCTCTTATAGACCACCCTTCCCTTGCCGGATGGTGCGCACTTTAGGCTGCGACACTATTTCGGTCACCCTCACCCAACTCTCCGGTCCCCGTTAACCTTACTCTACTACTAGAGCTCCATCCTTCTCCTGCGTGATTCGTCACGTAGATGAGGACATCCTAGACCAAGAGATCCTGGATGCGACCGATGTTCCACATGTGAAGAAGGCCGTATGCATCACCTCGAAGTTCACACCCCAACTTCCCTAGTCCAAATCATAACTCCTTCCCAAACCACCCTAGAATATCTTCTCGCACGCGGTGTCGTCATGTTCAGGCGACACTACCGTTTCAAACCTTCCCTTGTCCCATAACCTCTCCCAAAGTATTGTTCTACCTGCACGCAGGTGGGGCATACTTCGGAAGAGTGTCCTCCCTACGCGATCCGCTGTCTAAACTGTGGTGAAAGTCACATATCCTCCGTTTGCAAATCCTCTGCAAACCCAAGCTGTAATAACTGCGAGGATGCGCACCATACCTATTCCTTCAAGTGCCGGAAACGGCGGGAACCTCCCAGTTCCCCTATCGAAGATACCATCCCTTGAAACCATCCCGTCTACCGGAAGGCACCGCCCACCTCAAACCCACTCCCGATACCGACCCCCCTTCCATTAAGGACTTCCTGCAAGTCCTTACACACTTCCTTTTTCCCATGTTCCCTGACCGACAAAACATGGTTCTTCGCTCACTAGACTCCCTCTCCCAAAACTTTTTCCAACGGCGTATCAACAACTGCGTATCAAGTACGCGGATGAAGGTAGCCGTAATCCGCCAACCAAATCCTTAACTCCTTCCCAATGGATATCACAACAGGGAACGTTAATTCCAGGGGCGTGCGTCGCAAACGTCCCTTAATCAAACACTTTTTATACTCCCACAATATTCACATCCTCTCCATCACCGAAACAAGGCTTACACCCATATGCAACCTTAATTTCAACACTTTTCACACTTATTCAAACAATAGCCAACATGGAACCGTCCTATTAATTAAAAACTGCTTCCCCTCCACCCCTTTTCAACTCTCGGTGCACCAACCGCATCTCCAATGAGTTGCTGCAACGGTGCACTTTACCACTCCTATAGTATTTATTTCCTATTACGACCCACCAGGTCACAACAGACTATCAGATGACCCTTTAAACTACTACTTTAGCCTGTCTAATGCTGTTATCCTAGGTGACTTCAATGCCCGCTACGCCCAATTCGGAGACACCCCAACGAATGGCAACGGTAACAGGCTATCATCCGATCTGTTGCAGTTGCCACTCCTGCGAATCTCCGGCTATGTTTCTGGACATTAAGCAAGCATTTACAGGGTCTGGCACGCCGGTCTCCTGCACAAGATATGTAACCTCAACATTCCCGACCCTTTCTCCAAACTCCCATTCTCGTACCTGACCAATCGGTCAGTTCGAATCAAAGTAGGGAAAACCTTCTCAGACCCTTTCCATCCTACAGCAATCCTCTTCCGACATCCTAATTACACCTAAGATAAGTTCCCAAACCTTGCCTCCAGAAACGTTTCCCTCACCTTAAACCAAGAATGACTCCCACTCCAACAAGAAGTCACCTACCTAGGAATCCTCTTTACTAGAACACTCAGTTGGCTCCCCGATGTACAAAGAACACTTAATATGATAAGAAACCGCGCCAACCTACTGGGCGCCCTCCGGGGTACTATCAGAGGTTGCCACCCCAAAACACTACAACACACTTGTAAAATATACTCGCCCTGTTATGGATTTCCGAGCACCCATATACACGAACATAAACCCCAATCATCTTTACTCTATTGCTTCCTCTGAACGCCGAATACTCAGACGCATACACAAGTTACCTCTCAGGCACCCTAGAAATCTCACAACACAATATGCAAACATACCAACCATCACATACGGAGTCCAAACACTACAGAAAAACTTTGACATAAAAGAATCTTCGGTGACACCATCCCTACCAAAGAGATCCTTACCACATCCTACAACTACCGTTTTCCCCAATTCCCACGAAGAAAACCAAAAATTCAAGCACCCCCCCGCGATCCTTACACAACTACTTGACGACCTCCCCGAGCAGACAGAAGAATCCTTAGACAACATTCCGTATGCCCTCCGCATCTTCCCTTCTAGTCGATGGCGACCTAGCAAAAATACGGACGACCAACCTAATAATCACACTAATCATAATACACCCCACTATTATTTTTAATAATAGTTTTAATAATAATTTTAATAATTTTTAAATAAAAAGTAGATTCAAAAAAACCTATGTCATTTTTTTTAAATGGAAACCACCTATTTTTTTAATTCTTCTTATTTAGCATTAAAAATGAGGGTGACTTTGCATAAGAGTGTATATTCCAAAAAAATTTAGTTTTTGAAATAATGACAATTTAACATTTTTTTATTGTAAATAGGCTATACGGCTTTCAAGTGTTGTTGTTAGATGGCCGTGACGGCGGGGCGCGACGAAACAAAAAAAATCAAGCACTTCAGATCGAAGTATTACAATTTATTGAACACCATATAAATAATTATTTTATTAAACGAACTTAAAGTAAAGACAATATTTTTTTGATTCAATAAATTATGTCCTAATCCTAAACATAAACTTAACACCTCTAATGTAACTAAACCTGTAACTAATTATACAGATAAAAGTACTAGAACCACGTCAAATACGTACTACCTAATAAGTTATTCGAAATGTCCGCCTCTTTCTTGAATACACAATGCAATACGTCTCTCAAATTCGCTGCTTAAATTTCTACACATTTCAGCACTAATGTTTTGAAAACAGTTTCTAATTCTAATCTTTATGTCTTTCTTTGTTGTAAGCGGTATTTTATAAACCTGCTCTTTGACGTACCCCATATGCTAGAGTCCATTTTAGTAAGATCTGCGGATCTAGCAGGCCAAGCAACAGGCCCTCCCCTCTCAATCCAACATCCTGGATATCTAGCATTTAAAAAAGTTATTATCGGACTTGTATGATGTACTGGGGCCCCATCATGAAGAAACCACATTTCTTGTTGTGTATCCAGTGGCACTTGACGCAACAAAGTAGATGGTTTTGCAGAAAGTCTAAGTATACTTCCCCTGTTACTCGTTGATCAAAAAAGTATGGTCCAATTACATGATTACCGACACCTACCCAAACATTTAAAGACCTTCTAGTTTGATAAGTATATCTTACAAAATGTGGATTTTCGGTAGAATAGTAATGAAAATTGTGTCTGTTTACACTTCCGTTTCTGTGAAATGTGGCCTCATCTGAAAATAAAATCAAATGACAAAATTTCTTTGTTGGTTTATTTTGTTTTGAGCTCATTGACAAAATTCCAGTCGTCTTTGATAATCTTGAGGAACCAACTCTTGGAGTAGTTGAATGTGATAGGGGTGCATTTTTTGAGACTTCAATATCCGCTGTACCGTATGTCGTTCAACACCAACCTGCAGAGAAATGGGTCATTGTGGATTTTCGGTAACTGTTAATAGTACATTTATTTGATTTTCCTCAGTCTGTGCACGTTTTTCCCTAGTATTTTTTCATATAATACATTTCCAGTTCTTTCAAAACGCTCCAAAGGCTTTCCAAATGCCCTTCTTTCAGGTTGCCGTCTCTCTGGAAACCGTTGTTGATACAGTCTTCTTGCTAAGAGCGTATTCTTATCACTAGCTCCCAAAACAAAAATCATATCAACCATCTCGGCTTGCGAAAAATTCATTATTTACAATTTTAATTCAAGTTTTAAATCAATTTGCTATAAAATACACTAATGCATCACACAAATTATCAACTGACAATAAATAATGACGTTTCTGATGATCTCTATTATTTTTATGTGCCACGCCTCGCCGTCACGGCCAACTAACAACAAAACTTGAAAGCCGTATAGCCTTTTTACAATAAAAAAATGTTAAATTGTCATTATTTCAAAAACTACAATTTTTTGGATTATACACTCTTATACAAAGTCACCCTTATTTTTAATGCTAAATAAGATAGAATTAAAACAATAGGGGGTTTCCATTAAAAAAAATGATTTTATAGGTTTTCTTGAATCTACCCTTTATTGTCTATTTTTGGTCACCCTGTATGAATGTATTACAAAAATATCAATACAGCCCATTAGAGTAGGTCCCCGTTTCCAAGGAAACCAACCATAACTGATTGATAAAGGCTTCGTTTAGAAAAGATTTCCAACCTATGTTTTGGCCTGCAAACGTCATTTTTGACAAAAAATTTGAAATTTGTCAAAAACGGTTAGACTTAGGTATAGGACATTATACATAAAATGTGTCTAAAATTGTATGTAGAATCTAAATATGTAATAATACATAGGGTTTTCTATTTAAAAAAAAAATTTAAATTACTTCTAAGCTTTTATGATCTACCCTGTATAAATAAAGATATTTTTGGAATATGCAACAGAACATATCTTACAACTTTTGTGTTTATAATTTTTTGCAGCAACTTTTTCAAATATTTTTGTTTATTTCAATTCTCAATTATTTGGTTTCCATGGTGACCACGAACAAGGAATACTAGATTTAAGTATGTAGCTCATTTTTATCACAAATTTTAAAATTGGGACTTTTTCGATAATAAGTATGAAACTGTTACGTTTAGGCAAATAAAGTTTTAAACAAACTTACCTTAATTTTTGACGTTAAATCGATCTGAGTAATAAAAAATAGGGGTTTCCATGTGATTTTTTTGAGTAACTTGCATTTTTTGTCAAGTTTAGACATTCATAATTTTATTTTTATGAAAAATACAAATGTCATTTTTTGCAGACAGTTGCAATCAACCTTTGCCTACAACATCTCAAAGTATTATTCAAATTGTTTCACAGGAACAGAACAATTAACGAGTTATTACTAAGATCGCATCTGTCAATTTTTTTGGAAAAATGTTTTTTTTTAAATGACTGGAATTTCGTATCTAGTTTATTTAACAAACTTACCTTAAAATTCGACATAGAATCCAGAAATGTATTAATATACGGGGTGTTTCGTTTAAAATAAGCGACTAAGTACCGACTTCTGGTATAACCGGACGTGGTGCCAACGTGAAAATATTTTAGATGAGTTAGCCCTAACATCATTACCCTTTCACCAAATTTTCAAAATTATAGTAAGTTTGGTTTAGCAGATACTCATAGGATCAGCTCCCAAAGGCGGACCCTGTATACAGGGTGTATTTTAAAATCACCGATAAACGAAAACTGGAGATTCTATTATTCAAAATAAGACAAAAATGATCATAAACGCTTTTCCGAAAATGCTTCCTAACCAAGATACAGGTTCATTAAAAAATACTTTTTTAAGGTTTTTTTAAGATTCCTCAAAAACTACAAAAGATATTACACTGAGATTTGGTACACCTAAATGTCTGATTAAATACAATTAATCAGATGAGTTTGAGTCAACTGGCTCCATCTAGTGGCGTAGAATATTTAAGTTAATCAGTTTAAGTAAAAAAAAAACGCACGCCCCTGGTTTCTTTGAAGAGATATTTTTTGGATAGATTCAACATTTAATTCTCCAAATAAAATCATATTTCGTATTTTTTCGATTCGGCACCCCGTTTTTAAAATATTTTGCATTAACGTAAACGACCACATTATTCAATAAAAATCAAAATTTGTTTTATTTTACAAAAAAATAACGCAGTTAACTATTAAGTTCATTATTAAAGAGATATTGAAAGAATCAAAAACAAAATAATAATTATTTTTATACATATTGTTCAAAATGTCCTCCTTCCTTTTGAATGCAAGCTTGTATTCTAGTTAGCAAATGAAACCTAACACGCTGAAAAATTTGTGGCATTTGTGGTGGTGCACCATCATGCGTGAAATACATGTTCATTCAAACATCTAAAGGTACGTCGTCAAACAATTCTGGCAAATCTTCTCTCAAAAAATTTAAATGGAATTAGCCAGTAAGTCTTTGAGGAAAACGGATAGGTCCGATTAGGTGATCGCCTAGTGTACCTATCCAAATGTTTTCGCTAAATCTATGCTGGTGAGCTGTAACTACAGTTGGATGCTGATTTTCATCTAACCATTTGTGGGAACTATGCAAGTTTATTATTCCATTTCGAGAAAAAATACACTCATCAGTGGTCAATAAGTTTCTAACAAATTGTACATCTTCAGCATTTTTATTTAAAACCATTCGCAAAAATTCATTCGACGAGGATGGTCAGCAGGCAATAATGCATGCACTTTTTGTAGGTGAAATGGATGTAAATTTTGTTCTCGTAAAACTTTTCAAGACTTGCTATGGGACACACCAAATTCCAGACCTAACTCACACGTACTTATTGATGAATTTTTATAAACTCTATCTAAAATGTGTTCCTCAATTTCAACTGGTACACGAGCATTTCGTCCGGAATTTTTCTTTCCTTTTAAACTGCCATACTCTAACAAGTTCATGATTGAAGTCGAGCAGCATGCACGAGCATTGCAATTAGTATTACCGTAACATAAATGCATATCGACCAGTTCTCGTTTGGAATAATTCATTTTTTCACAGTAATTAGACACAAACAATGAATTACAAATATGCGTAAATGCAACTATTTAGCAAACAATCTCGGATTTATTTAATTTGGTTATTACTGAATAATGTAGTCGTTTATGTTAATGCAAAATATTTCAAAAACGGGTGCCGAATCGAAAAAATACTTAGTATGATTTTATTTGCAGAACTAAATGTTGAATTTAACAAAAAAATATTTCTTCAAAAAAATCAGGGACGTGCGTTTTTTTTACTTAAAGTGGTTAGCTTAACATATTCTACGCCACTGGATTGAGTCAGTTGACTCAAACTCACAATTGTACTTAATTAGACATTTACTTGTACTAAATCTCAGTGTAGTATCTTTTGTAGTTTTGCGGAATCTTAAAAATTATTTTTAATCAACCTGTATCTCGGTTAGGAAGCATTTTCTGAAAAGCGTTTATGATAATTTTGACTTATTTTGAATCAAAGAATCTCTAGTTTTCGTTTGTCGGTGATTTTAAAGTACACCCTGTACCCTGATATATATATATATATATATATATATATATATATATATATATATATATATATATATATATATATATATATATAATATATAATTTATTATATAATTTAATAATATTAATATTTATTTAAAATTAATTTTAGTACATACAGTAAAAGATTTACTCGAGTGGGACTTGAGTTAATCTTTTACTGTATGTACTTAAAAGTTAATTTTAAATAAAATACAATTAATGATTATTAAATTGAACTTCTGTTCGTTCACTAAACCAATTTCTATAGTTATCTATTACTATTGCATACAGCAAATAAAAATTAACAATCAGTCACGTGTTGTCATGTGAGAATTGCGGGCTCACATGACATTCACAAAAAGTTGACTGTGATCCTTCATTCTGTGTATAATAATTATAATACATCGTAACTAGGGAAGTACATACAGTTCAAGTTTGAATCGATTGTGACTTGCCTCCTCGATAGCTCAGATGGAAGAGCCCCACTCTAGCAAAGTGGAGGTCGTGGGTTCAAGTCCCACTCGAGTTAATCTTCTACTGTATTTAAGTTAATTTAAATAAATAATAAATATATATATATATATATATATATATATATATATATATATATATATATATATATATATATATATATATATATATATAAGTAAGTGGACAAAATGATATTTCTAAATTTACGCAAAGCAAATTAGGAATGTGTTGGGTAGACAATACATTTATTGCAACTATTCCATAAGATATACCTTGAGGTAGGTAGACGTAGCCACCTATTTATTGTCCTCAATATTATTAGCAATACGTAAAGCCTATTTAATAAATATATATTTATAGGTAAAGTTCGTTTGAAAGATGAGCGGTCTTAGGATTGTTATGATAATTTTAAAATCTCTGTGTATAGTTTATTTCCTTGCGATGTACAGGCTGTCCCAAATTCGAGGGCAAGCATGGGGATCTCGCTTATTATAAAAGATAGGATATAGGTTTAAATTCGGCACTTTTACTGAATTCGATGCCCAGTCATAATCTGAAAAGAAATTTGAGCTAACTAGAATGGATTTGGTTTTATGCTCAAAAAACTAAAAATTTCGAATTTTGTTTTTCGCGTTTGGCTATCTTATTATTAGGAATTTTCAAAATTCGATTAAACATTATTAAGACAACTTTTTACGCACAATACGAATACGATATTAAAAATATTATGCGACGTTTTGTTTATTCTGAACCATCATCAGGTTTATTTTTTCCTATCGGGGTTAAGACATATTTTTATGGCGTTGGATGGAGAATGTTATGCTGATTTTAGCAATATATAATACTTCATGGTTTGATCGACTGCGAACTAAAATACTCTTAAATTAAAAACTAAATATTAAATTATCACGATACCCATGAATCAAACAAAACTCAGGAGTTGGCTTTTGTCATGTCATTTTCTAATTGTAAAAATGGTAATAACTGCAAGATTCTTCGTGTTAGTACTTTAAAATTTGCAAGTTTCTTTAGAATGTTCTCAAATTCAGAAAAACGAGACATGATAAGGATATTTTATAGCTGCAATAGAAATAGTGGCAGAGCAGAACAAGGATATTTAGAGGAATATCCGGAGAGGCAGCAACCAAACCAGAGATATTTTTTAAAATTAGACCAAAATTTGGGAGAATTTGGATGTTTTCAGAAACCTCGAAATGCATATGGTAGCAGACTAGACAGAGATGCCGAAGAAGAAATATTACATCAGGTACTATTTGTTAGTATTATACTAATTATAAGAATTTCCACTCACTTCACTGCTAATTTCAGCAGACATTTTTTTTTTGGAGAGTTATGACTTTATGTTATCCGTCTTAGGTTCAAGAAAATCTTTCAACATCTACCAGAGAAATAGAGCAAACTATTGAAGTGCCAAAAACGACAGTTTGGCGAGTGTTAAAGCAACACCGTTATAAACCATTTAAGTTACACGTTAGTCAAACTCTTCGGCCTGGGGACGATATGAGACGGTTGGATTTTTGTAACCAACTTAATACCAAAATGCTGGAAAATCGCAACTTTCTCAATCAAATAATTTGGACGGATGAGTGCAATTTTTCCACTAATGGAATGTTTAATCGTAATAACGAGCACTACTGGTCCGTTGAAAATCCACGAATTAACAGGCAAATGCGAGGACAAGGTCACCGGTCCTTTAATGTATGGGTTGGAATCTGGAAGGATAGGCTCCTTGGGCCAATTATTTAAGAAGGTATCCTAACGTCTCAACGCTACCTCGCATTTCTAACAAACGAAATATCAGACCTTTTGGATGATGTTCCGCTAAACGAAAGATGGACACTCTGGTGGCAAATGGACGGAGCTCCTCCTCATAATGCTGCGATAATAAGTGATTATCTTAACGGCGAATTTCCTGATAAATGGATGGGAAATAGGGGACCACTTAGGTGGCCAGCAAGAAGTCCAGATTTAACCCCTTTAGATTACTTCCTCTGGGGCTATTTAAAAAATATGATTTATAAGACGCCTCCGCAAAATATAGAAGAACTCCAGAATAGGGTTGTTAATGAACTTCGTCAAATCCCAGGCGAACCATTCAAAGAAGCGTAAACAATTGTAGAAGAAGAATTCGTTACTGTATTCAAGAAGGAGGAAACTTGTTCGAACATTTATTATAATAATTTTTGTTTGTTTGTCTGTGTAATTATTTTGTTGTTACCTATCGATAAATTTGCGTTGTCGCTATTATGACCGTGTTACATAGACATATTTGTTTGAGTTGTTTGTTAATGTTTTTTTTTTAAATTGTTTAAATGTTTTTATATTTTTTTGGATGTTCTAACGAGTTTAACAAATTAAATAAGTAGAACTACTGTAATTATTCCTTGCTGGATCCAAGAAGGCGGAATCTTGTTCTTCGTATTTTTCTCATTATTTTAGTTCGCAGTCGATCAAACCATGAAGTATTATATATTGCTAAAATCAGCATAACATTCTCCATCCAACGACATAAAAATATATCTTAACCCCCATAAGAAAAAATAAACCTGATGATGGTTCAGAATAAACGAAGCGTCACATAATATTTTTAATACCGTATTAGTATTGAGCGTAAAAAGGTGCCTTAATAATGTTTAATCGAATTTTGAAAATTCCTAATAATAAAGTGGCCAAACGCGAAAAACGAAAATCGAAATTTTTAGTTTCTTGAGCATAAAACCAAATCCATTCTCGTTAGTTGAAATTTCTTTTCAGATTATTACTCGGCATCGAATTTAGCAAAAGTGCCGAATTTAAACCTATATCCTATCTCTTATAAAAAGCGAGATCCCCATGCTTGCCCTCGAATTTGGGACAGCCGGTACATCGCGAGAATTTAATTTGTGAAACTATATATTTTTACGTTGTAATGCGAATTAAACAATACTAGCAATGAGCAAGAAGATACACCAAGAAAAAGATGCCATTCACAAAGAAGAAAGAATCACGATTGCAAAATTGTCGACTCGTAGTTATAATGTGCTTAATACCTAGTTTTCGTTTATTATAAAAAAATATTTACTCTTCCATTATATTATTTCAAAAAAATGCTCAAGTGGTAGCGTCAAATACCAAAATAAAATAAAATACCAAAATTATTGCGGAAAAATAGTATGGAACGCGCAGAGAATGTACTGAGTACGCTTTGAGCGGATGCAGTGCTCCCAAATCTCTCGCACACGACGATCGCCGCTCAGTTGCCGCTTTCAAGCGAGTAGTCGTTCTACCTTCCTATTCTATATCGTAGTACTAGTCATTATCTGACACAACGTGAATGGTATTATACAATAAGGCGGCCTAGGAGAGAACTTTATAAATCCACTAAAATAAAAATGGTCGTAATCGAAAACTACTGTACAAAACTAAAAAAAGTAAAGGGAAACCTAAGCCAAATTTATTAAATTTTTCCAGTTTTCGAAACATTTGAATGAAAGAACATAATACACAATCGATTCTAGTTTTATTCACCGAAATATGCGAATAATTCGGATTCTTTAAGTAATGAGTCGTTGTGGATGAATACACTAGCGATGAAAGGACTATTGGTGTATAACAGGGAAGTGGTACAATGTATACAAGAAGTGAACTTTTTGTACAGTAATGAATAAAGCATGTGTAGACACCTCAACATAAAATTACTAATTTAGGTTAGGCCTGGAGCGGTGTATTTTGCAATCAAGTATGAATCTTAAAATTATTTTGTTGTCCTGGTAACCCAAAGCACCGGGTAAGTAATCGAAACAAACGCATATAGGTATCTTAAACCACACGGGCAGTGGGACAAATTAAGTAGCTAATTTAGTAGAGAGGTAGAATGGGCACATGTATTATTCATGATATTTTGTGTTTTATGTGCATCCTTGTATAGGAAAAAGATTGAAATGCAAAGAATGCTGTTATATCAGAATTATAGAATTATGTAAAAGCAGTGCAGGATTGCCAAACTTATTATGCCAAAAAATTACTGAACCTATAATACTGTATTATGGGTATAATAATGCTATATCTACGGTACGAGAGTAACCTCAAAATTAATAAAAACATTTGCAATGCAAAATACAAAAGATAAATATGCAATGTACTTATGAAAATGCCGAAAAAGACTACCCTTAATCCATACAAATCGAATCTTTGAACTGTATTTTTTAGAAAAGCGAAGTAGGCGTATGTAATGTAGGGGTACATTACATGGCAATATGATGGGTTAGATTACCCTGTGCATGGTATTGTGAAAGAAGCTCTATAAGGAAGGAGTTTGCAGTATATAAGCAACATAACAACTTTATTAAAGTTTGATTATAGCTGCATCATTTATTTGCATTGTAATATAATATAGAAAGTGTGGCTATTAAATGACTGTGACGTAAAACATTTCAATTTGATGTCATATGGGAAGTGTGGCTATTGAATAACGAGACTGACGCTGTAAAACATTTTATTTTGATATAATACCCACACATTGTATTTTAGTAGCTTTTGTTGTTTTTCGGTACAGTTTAATCGCTCGAATCGATTTCTAGGTCTTTGGATTATGATTCTGTAACTTTGATTATAAACCCTGCAATATCATCTTGAAGGTTATCAGTTATCCACATCTTACGTTCAACGATCTATACATGACTTCTAATTAATTAAATTGATCCATTTTTGATCTTCAAAGTGGAGTTATTTGATAACATTTAATAAAAATAAAAATATAAAAAATCTGCTCCACAAAATCTATTTAACTAACTACAATTGTTTGTACAATTGCACACTTGTCTGTCAGAATATATACACGTAGTTTTATTAAACACATTTGTTACAACTAAATTTTACCTGATGATGGCCTTTTTAATTCGTTTGTTTTTTAATCTAATGGTAACGCGGAAACAATTGTAGTTAGTTAAATAGATTCACTTTTCATAACCAAATTTTATTAATTCCTCCTTGTACCCACACCATTTCTATTGGGTTTAATTCGCAGTGGTAAGGAGGCAAATGAAGAACCTCATGACCTTTTTCTTGTGCCATAACATCAAGTTTATTCTTGTCATATAGATGCTTCACTTGTGTTGCAATAGCCAATATGTCTCGCTTCAACATGTTTTCTTTAATTGTTGGAATTTTCTCTACCTTCTTGCTGTGATAAGAATCATTGTCAATAACGATAATTGAATTTGGTGGTATATCTGGAATGAGTTGATTGATAAACCACTTCTCGTAAGTGCCTGCATCCATTTCATTGTGCATATTGGCTGTGTTCTATTTACAGAGGAAAGTAAGTTTCGCACCAGGAATAGAACCATTATCGCCACCAGCAAGAACTTAGGCAAATCGGGCGTACCTCTACTGAGCCCCTGAACAAATGCCTGCCGACAACTTTCAATAGTGGTGTCACACCATATCTTACTAGCTGTGTGCCCCACGTTAACCTACGATTCATCGGTGTATATAATATATTTACCTAAAAAGTGAACATTGTTAGTTATGCAAAATATGACATTATTTTATAAACATGTAATTAGAGATCGAATAAAAAGGCTAAGTACCTTCTTCTCTGAACTTTCTGCTGTATCTTAAGTATTTATGTCTCCATCTTATAATGTCATCACGTTCAACAAGGATACTCTTGCGTCGCATTTTTTGAAACTCAAAACCCATATCTTTCAAGAGGTTAAATAGTGTACTGCGTTTAAAATTTGGTAGATCATCATCACCATTAATGGAAGAAAGGATACTATTCATCGTTGGTGGAATGTTTTCAACGAAAAAATTGTGCACTTTACGTCGAATAATTGACTGTGTATTCTGGTCATATACATGAAGACGATCATTGAGTTGTGCACCTTTTCGTTTCATGCGTTTTTTACCGACTATCCACTGCTGCGGTTTGGTCTTCCTTATTGATAGCATAGATACTACGCTCTATGGAACATAAAACTTTGCTGGCTTCTGTAAAAGCTGCACTAACGTTCATTGTGGCCAAGTGTTTTCCACTAAGTCGTTTTATGTTTCCAGGACCACATTCAGCTCCCATCTCCATGTGATAAAAAAATCTACAAAATAACCTCAATTATAAAATTATAGAAATTATTCATCATTACCTTATAAGGCATGTGAATGAGATGTTGGCGCTCTAAAAACAAGGATTTTTAACAAATGAAGTTAGCTTAATTGGATAAATATTGTAGAAGAAGCGAGCAATAAATTTGAAAGTACTTGGAGTTGATATTGATTTATTATTACATACATACATACAATACATTTTACGTTTGACAACGTCGCTATGAAGAACAAGGATACCGTTATTAGAAATGACTAAAGATAGTAAAAGAGAGAGTTACTCCATGAAGACCCGTACTGAATTTGGAGGTTTAGACAGACTATAATTGCATTGACGTTAGTACGTCAACATTTCCAAGATTTAGTCGACATGCTTGTGGTTATCGGACACCATTGACGACTTAACCTCACTATAATAACAGTTTGGCAAGCATAGAAAAATATTACGGAGGGTAGTAATAATATTGTAACGCTGAAAAATTACAAATTCAAGTATCGATTAGTAGTATTACACGCTTTTGTATAACATTTATTTTGCTTCAGAACACTTTTATCTTCAGCAATGTGTACAGAATGCTCTAATTCGCATTATTTACACACAAATAATCTTCTTATATAATAAATATAGGCTATTGTGATGTACGGCTTTTTTAATTAATCAGTGTATCTAGTAAAGCTTCAGAACTTTAATGTGCCACAAAGTACAAGAGAGGATAAATTGAAAAGTAAACCATTTAATAAATGTTATGTAAACTTGTGTTGTAATATAATTTATGTGCAAACTCAAACAAAATTAATTATATACATGTGATGAATAATGTATTTTGGTTTTGGTTTATACTTACTGACCAGTTGATTACTAATGTGGCACAAAATTTAATACATTTTTTAATAAACACTTGTTTGCTTACTGGCAATAAAAAATTTTAATCAAAGGAAAAGTTAAATATTAAAGTGACAGTAAAACAGGCAATAACGTTTCGTGCAGCTTAGGTTCAAATGTTAGTTTAGTACAATAAATAATGTCTTTTTAGTAAATATTTAGTTTTATTTATTATAAATTTAATCAATTTCAATTCTTGAATTATTAACCTGTTAGAACTACAATAGTCATATTTTAATATTTAAAATCATGTACTGTAAGGAAAGACATTTTTTATTGCAGATTTTTTACATGCATTTCGTTCATTCGTGACTTGCATGACTATTCGCAATACAATTCAATTGCTCGGAATTTTCATAGAGATATTGAGAAAACGTACAACAAAGATTACAATTATTACCGTTCCGCATATTTTTATTTTTAGGTATATTTACCGAAGGCCTTAATCCATTATTGATCCTTTTACATCGACTCCACTTGTGTGTTGATTATAAAAATAACTTTAACTTCTTAAACAAGTAGGTCGTGTCAGTGTCATATGAAATAAGTATAGGATTCCCCGGATACATGACTGCCGCTTAACAACTTGGGTCCCAACGAATCTATATCAGGATGTAATAATGCGTTACCCGTTTACCAATTTGTGTCATTTCATACATCAATCAATATAAAGAACCCACAGTTACAGCACAGTCTGATGGTATGTCGCACTCTTCGCAACTGATAGGGGCTTTCAACACGAACGTGCAATCAAATGATATCCTAACTGATATCAACTACCATGCGTGATTCCTACATCACTGGGTAATAAAAAAGAAATAATTCATATCGAAAATTAACATATATTTAGATATGTGTACCTTTCAAGACACATCATCTAGCACTTAACTTTATTTAAATTGTGTTAAATTCGTAAGCTTTTTAGAGTTAAGAATTAATTACTTTCGTTAGTATAGTAACAACAATTATTGTGATACCTACCTGAAAATCAATTTTCTATTGTTGCACATATGCTTGCAAATCAAGCTGCTATATCGGTTGATGTCAATGACAAAGGGCTGGCCGATAACAGTGCCTCTGATAATGCAAATGATGTTTGTCGTGGAATTGTAAAGGTATGAAGAAAATCAGTTTCCAGAAGAAATAGGGTTTTCTTGTTGATATTGATGAAAATGTCAGTCCGTACGATTATTTTCGGTTGCTGTTAGATGACGATTTGTTGAAGTTGATTGTTAATGAAACATATAAATATACAGAAAATGTGTTTCTTTCTGAAGGTACCACAGTACATTCAGGAATAACTCGTTGGAAAAATCTTACATGAGCTTCTTCAATTCATAGGAAGATTATTGGAAAACAGACTGGCTTTTTGGAATCACATGTTTTTCAAGGTACATGGGCCGCGACCGTTTTTTTCTAATATAGGAAGAAAAAGAATACCAGAAGACCGTCAATTTAAAATTCGACCACTGCTAAATTACTTTCGAAATAAAATGGTAAACGTATATTATCCTAACAAACAACTATCTTCAGATGAATCAATGTTGCTTTGGCGGGGGAGACTAATTTTCAGGCTATATCTGAAAAATAAAAGACATAAGTATGGTATTAAGTTATACATGCTCACAGAGTCAGACGATCTTATTATGAACCTAATGGTATACACAGGGCTAGCCGATGAATATGGAGCCATTGGACATGCAGAAAAAGTTGTCATGAACCTCATGAAAGATTACATAAATGTAGGACATGCATTACGTATGGACAACTTTTACAACCTAAGACCACGATGAAAAAAAATCCAAAATATGTAGAGGCTATAAATTTAAAGAAAGGCGAAACAAAAGCGGCTTACAGGGATAGTGTCATGATCGGTAAGTGGAAGGATAAAAGAGACGTATTATAGGTATCAACGGAATTTTAAAACAATATAATTGATGTAAAAAACGAGGGAGGGTAGTTAAGGAAAAACGTTTACCTATCATGCAGTATAATAAATACATGAGCGGTATAGATCATATGGATCAAATGACATCGTACTATTCGAGTGTTCGAAAAATGCTTCGATGGCACTAAAACTCGACACACACATAATTCAGTGCAGTGCTGTCATTGAAATAATTCTGCCTGAAAAAGATGCCACCAAACCTAAAATCACAAAACAAGCTACGCAGCACGTGCTTGAGAAAACTGAAATAAGAAATACAGGGGAAAGAGTCTTGCGAAAGCGATGGCAAAGTTTTTTGGAGGAATAAAATGCGGGAAGACTTCATACCGTTGTACTCAGTGTCCAGATCAGCCCGTTTCGTATGTTGGCAAATGCTTCGAACAATATCACAAAAATTGATTCTTGGTCAAAAAACACGTTTTATTTTTTGTTTGCATTTGTATTTGTATTTAATTTTTACCGTGAAATCAAGCAACATATGATCTCTTACAATGTTTACGTTTCACTTTTTATATTTTTGTTTGATATTATTTTAGTTTTAAACAAGTTTGTTTGCAATAATAAACTATCATTTTGCAATAATAGATCATTATTTAAGACGTACTGGTTCGTCATGTGCACACACAACCAAACTTCTATGGTACTTATGACGCACCGGTGCTGTATACAAAAATCACTCACACGGATAGTCTATTTTCACATTTAACGCTTACATAATAAAAACTAAGAACATTGAACAACGATTGTTTTAGAAGTCTGTATCCGGCCGTATGCGATGTTTATATAAATAAATAGCACTAAACGTGTTAAAAGATTGTTTTGTAATACAACGGTATGCCGTAATCGCTCATCTTAACATTTCCCTTATTATGTGTTAATTTAATCGCTGTTTCGTGAATATTATTTATAAAAATAAAAATTTGGTATATTTAATATATGTTTATACCAAGTAACTATGTTTATGTAAATTGGAATTAAATTGAAATATTTTTTCTACAAAAACTACCGAACACTGTGTCAGCAGTTTTGGCACAAATCTCATCGGAGTTAAAATTTCGGATAATGATAAAATATGCAGTTATCGTTGAAAACAAAAGTTCTTCCGTAGTTGTTTTATTTTGACATCTCAGGGTTCGAAGGCCATTGCATAGAAACGGTTTATAAAGTAGAAAAGGTTTTTTTCCCTTAGTTGAATGGATGACTGATTTCGAGAATTTATTAGAAAATCAAGACATATCTTATTAGTGGAATTGATCTGGCTATTTAGAGTTTTTGCTTTTTGAGCTCGACGTTTCGGTAGCGGACTCTGCTTCCGTCATCAGGCTTAGTCCTGAGAAGGACTGTTATCACAATTGAGTCGAATTCATATGTTTTATATATTTTTTCCCAAGCACTTGACTACTCTCAGATTCGAACTTGGTACTTTTTACTTACCAGTCTGACACCTTTACCGTTGAGCCACTGAGTAATTCAATATATATTTTTAGGACTGCGATGTATCTGGCTTCTTTGAGTTTCCGACGAGTTGTGTTCTCGTCGTTTGCCATACCTGTATGTTATCCCATTGGATGCGGTAGTCTTCATTCCAAACATGTTCGGCGATTCTTGATCTGTTTCGCCCTTGCGGACGTTGTTCTTATGTTCCTACGTTCTCACTCTGAGTGGTCTACTGTTCTCTCCTATGTATGCTGTGCCGTATTCCCATGGTAGGTTGTATACACAATTCTTGGAATTCTGATCTTCATTGTATGGTTTGGTTTTGATTAGTATTTCCCTGAGCGTTCTGGTCGATTTGAAGGCAGTGCGTATCTTGTATTTGCTGCCTATCCATCGTATTTTGTCTGAGGTACTTTGTAAGTATGGTATTATCGATGTATATTAGGTTCTCCTTTTTCGGTTACCCCTTCTCTGTTTAGGTTAGGTGTTAGATCGGGGTAGCCATTTTCTTTTAGTGTTCTAGCGATATTTTCTTTTTCTTTGTACAGGTCCTCAGACAAAGAAAATATCGCTAGAACACTCAAATAAAATGGCTACCCCGATCTAACACCTAACCTAAATAGGGAAATGTTAACCCAAAAAGAAGAACTTAAATATACAACTATAATACCATATGTACAAGGTATCTCAGACAAAATGCGAAGAATAGACAGCAAATACAAGATACGCACTGTCCTCAAATCGAACTCACAGGGGAATACTAACCAAAACCAAACCACCAAAATGGTGGATATTGAAATTTACGTACGGACTTGCTTTAAATAGGTTTGTGGGTCTAAATTGTCTATATGGATTTCTTTCATTAGTTATTTCATAATTTATATTATGCTTTACGTAATAACCCCTTAATCGGTACGTTTAATCTATAGGTCGGTAATAAATTTTTATAAACCCAGAAAGTTGTTTATCACGGTTTAAATTTCCAGCGCGACGCATGAGGGTTTGCAATTTTGTAATTTAATTACTAGCGGTTTTTGACGGTAATTGTTTGCATTCACTTATCATACATTTATAAGTCATCGAATGTTTACCAATTCAACCAATTGCTTCTGAACCATAAAAGTGCATTATCGGATAAAATCTCCGGAAACGCTAGTAATAAATTGTCCAATGATATGTTAAAACTATCACTTAGCTCTATTAATCTTTCCAGAAACGAAATTGGGTCTTCAAGGCCACTAAATGAGATATTCCAGTATTTCACCCACATTTTTGGTGGTAGGTTGTAATGGTAGCCGGATGCGCGGTAGTAATAGTATTATTCTGATTAATATGGGTGTTTAATGAAACACTGTATTATTAACAATAGTCGTTTCGCACTAGTAACCTTTACTTGCAACCGGAAAACACCGCTACAATGAAGCCAAATGATGGTTTTTACGACAGCAACATAGAAGAGTAACCTAACAGTGTAAAATGAAACAAAATCAGAGTTTGTCGACAAAATTGTGGTTTGGTCTGTAATTTCCCCGCCATATGTAGAACGTATAAAAGCCGAAGTACTTGGTTTTATTCGAGAACATCATGCTGAAGACGGCATAATGTTTTGGCCAGACTTGGCAACATCTTTATGCAATTGACATAACGTTACAACGTACCGTTAGTACCTAAAAATCTTCCTAATTTACAGCAGACTCATCCTATTGCACATTTCTGGACAATTTATCTAGGAAAGTTTACGATAAATGATGGCAAACCAAAAATAAGGAACAGTTTAAGACGTAGAATTTATAGACAAATTCGACAAATAGACGAGGAAGCCGTTCAAAATCTAACGACAGGTGTTCGTAGAAAATTAATTTAGGTTGTTAAGCTTAACTCTCTCTAGAATACATACTTTCGCTGCTTCATTGCAACGTAAACCAATAGTGTCTTTCTGAGACTGCACCTGTGGGTAGCTTACCTTATTTTTAATACATAATTCTTATATAGGAATTTTTATTATTATTGGGACACTGATAAGCAATTACCCGTCGTATCAAAAAATTGCATAGATATATATTATATATATATATATATATATATATATATATATATATATATATATATATATATATACATATATAGGTGTCCCAAATAGAGTAGGATAGTATGGGTATCTTTCTTATTATTAAAGATAGAGATTTGGTTAAATGGGCAATATTGTGCCATTTTTTAGGCCGTTCGATTCCATTGAGAAACATTTCAATTTCTGAACAGTTTCGAAATTATTTAAAATAAACAAGAATCGCCGATTTCTAAAAACTCAAATATCTCCGTAATTATAAAAGATATGAAAAAACTTTCAGATCAAAGTTACTTACTTCGATGAGGCACATTTAAAAATGATGTCAAAATAAAATTCAAGATGGCGGTTTCCAAGATTTAATAGCAACTTTTTTTGAATGGGGGCCATATTGGATTTTTACACAATTGAATGGGATTTTTTTTCTCATTTCCACGATTTATAACAACCTATGTACGAATAAAAAATTTAGGGAAATATAGTTTTCATTTTCAATCAAGTAGCCATGGTTAACAATAAAACAAAATTACCACAAACTGTCAAATTGTATTAGTTTATTGATTGTGTAAGTAATTAGTATTGCTGTGTTGTATTATTAAGTGATAAATTTATGATAATTTTTTTTCTTTAATTATTTCTAATGGCGACCTTTCCAACAAATGAACAATATATGTTTTGTACATACTTAAAGTGCTACAAAAACTCCCGTCTTACTGCTCAAGAATATCTAACAAATTTTCCAGAGCGTAGGCAACCGGACATGAAAATATTTGCAAGACTAGGTTCAAATATGCAGCATTATGGATGTCTTAAAGAGCCCAATAGGAACATAAACGTGTTAATGAAGATGAGGAATTAACTTTAGCTTGTGTGCAAGTAAATTCGAATATTTCGAATCGCGAAATTGAAACTCAAGTTAATGTGTCTAAGACTAAATTGTCAAGAATTAAAAAAAAACTCAATTTCCACGCATATAAATTACACATTACGCAGATTTTGCGACCAAATGATAATATCCATAGAACAGCATATTGTAGATGGTTTTTAAACAAAATTGCAGAAAATGGTGATTTTATAAATCAAGTCTTATGGACTGTCGAATCCTACTTCTCCAATTGTGGGTTATTTAATCGCCATAATGAGCACCATTGGGCACAGGAAAATCCACACATAGTGGTTCCTCCACGGCGCAATCAGGTTCGTTTCGGCATTAATGTTTTTGTGGGATATTGGAAAATCATTTAGTTAGTACTATAATTTTGATGAAACCTTAACAGCGCAGCATTACATGGAAATTCTGCAAACATACCTTGAAGATTTATTAGATTAGACCTTTGGCGCAAAATGTCCAAATATGGTATCAGAAGGATGGCGCTCCAGCACATAATGCTGGCAATTTTATCCGATATTTAAATTACGGTTTTGATAATAGAATAATTGTCACCAGTACACCTAACCAGTGGCCTGCCAGATCCGCAGATTTAACGCCTCTGGGCTTTTATTTATGGGGCACTATAAAAAATAAAGCGTATGGTAGTAATTTCCATTACAATAATGCAGAAGAACCACGTGAAGGAGTGGTGGCGGCCTTTAACGGTGTTCATCGAAATACATTGCGAACAGTTACTAACAGTGTTGTAAAAGGGTATCGATTGTGTGTACATGAAAACGTCCAGCACTTTGAAAATTTATTTTAATTTATTATGGTTTAAGCATTTATTAATATCACGGTGTATCGTTGTGTTTAATTTGTTTAATAAATAATTTTTATTTGCAAATTGTTAATCATGGCTACTTGATTTAAAATGAAAATAATTAATATTTCCCATAATTTTTTATTCGTACATATGTTGTTATACATCGTTGCGTTGAGAAAAGAAATCCCATTTAATTGTGTAAAAATTCAATATGGCGCCCACTTATAATAAGAAAGTTGCCATTAATACCTTGGAAAGCGCCATCTTGAATTTTATTTTGACATAATTTTTAAGTGTGCCTCATCGAAGTAACTAACTTTGACCTGAGACTTTTTTTCATATCTTTTATAATTATAGCGATATTTGAGTTTTTAGAAATCGGCGATTTTTGTTTTTTTTTTTAATAATCTCGAAACCGTTCGGAAATTGAAATGTTTCTCAACGGAATCGAACTCGGCCCAAAAAGTGGCACAATATTTCCCATTTAACCAAACCTCTATCTTTAATAATACGAAAGATACCCGTACATTCTGCTCTATTTGGGACACCCTGATATATATATATATATATATATATATATATATATATATATATATATATATATATATATATATATATATATATATATATATATATATATATATATATATTAAATACGTGTTTCTGAAATAGATGATGATAAAATTCATAAACAGCTTTCAACAAGTCCCCATTCTCCGCAGCTGAATTTCTACCAATATCTAATCAGCTCCAGGAGAAATGAAAATAAGCTTAAATATAAAATTTTAAATACGTACTACAACAATCACAACCGTGTCATCGATGTGGCAGTGTCCTACAGGAGAATAGAAGACGAGCTATAGATGACATAAGACCCGCTGGCCTCCTGTCTAGTGACACGGCCATTTCGACGAGGTAACATTTTTTTCTATTATTCTGGTATCAAGATAAACTAAACTGCAAGGTCCGCCTCTGTTACATTCTGGTTCACTAACAAATTCTTGTTAGTAATGCAACTGTTCTTAAGGGGAAATCGCCCGATACCATAATTTATTGGTATAGTATGTGCCAAGAAGTATGCAGTGCTATAATTTCAAGACAATTCTAGATGGAGAGTACCGTAGATAGCCCTATCCAAATTGATGAAGAGATAGGTATTTGTTGGTTGCCTAACATACAATTGTGGTCGGTCGTTAAATGGCGACGTAGCTACAGAATCTGAAGACAGTGATTTTGAATTCCAAAACAACAGGAACCAAGGTTCAGGAATCGATGACCATTGGGTATTTGGAATGAAGAAAGGGTGTGATTGTAGCTATTTTATGGTAGAGCGGCGGAACAAAGCTACTTTGGTGCAAATAGTACCTGGTGGCCCATTATGGACGGCTTTTTAGGATATCTCCGTTATTTGAAGAGGTAGAAGGTTGCGGTTTCCGACTCACTTTGCTACTTTTTTGTAGAACAAATAATGGTGCAAACAGATTTTGCCTAGCTTTATTTGTTTCTGAGTTACAGGGTGATTGCTTAAAATTGCACATTTAGGACCCTCTTTGTAGCTCGCTTATTTATTAATTTTTCGAAACAGTAAGAACTGTTGCTTACAGAGGTTTTTGGCTAGAGTTCAATGGTGCCGCTAGCTTTTTTCTAATGAGTGTGATTTTTGAGTTACAACACATGCTTGTGTTTTTCTAAATGAAACACCCTGTCTGTATTGATCGAAATGAAATTATTTTTGTGAAGGCTTTCCAAAAATGTATAATTTTTATGGTAAATTTTATTTATCCAGAGTATTGAATTTTAATTTTATCCCTTTTAATTAAGATAGATTTGGAAACCCGAACTCTATACAGTCACAATTACTGACATTCAATGTAATACTGTTTTTTGAAATTATAATTAATAGCGGATCGTTAGTTAAAAAGCGCCTAGATACTATAATAAGGAAAATGAAGAGAAAGAAGTTAACACGCTCGCATACACTAATGCAGATCGAAATAGGTTCTCTCGCGAAACAGCTTTATCCGTTGTAGTTCCAAGGACAACAGTTCAGAAAATTAAAAAAAACGAATGTTGGCTTTATAAATATATTGTAGTTCAACATTTACATCAGAGTGATTTTCATTGGCGATTGGATTTTTGCAATTGATATGGCATACCTAGTTAGCGAAAATGAAAAATTTTTAAGCAAGTTATCTGGTCAGACGAAGCGTTTTCTCCAGTTCCGGCGTATTTAATAGAAACAAAAAAAGATATTGGAGTAAATAGAATCCACCTCTCACAAGGAGAAAGGTAAGGGAGGTTTGGGGTTACTGTTTCGTGTATTATTGTAGGACGAAATTTTAAATAATTCATATAGGAAGGAAATTTGACAAACCTAAGATATGGCGAAATACTACAAACTACACTAGAAGATTTGATAGAAGAAATTCCCCTAGATCGCCTTAGCAATGCTTTTTTTATCGAGCCTTCGTATAATTCTTTATAAATTAGAAATTATGAGGCGTGTAGAGGCAAAACCGGACATGTCATATTTTCTGTCAAATGTAACTAATTTACATATATTCATATTCCTGAGTTTTTCTATCAGATGTACATGAGCATTTGGATACAAAGCCCTCTAATCCCCGCTAGAATACTACTTGAAAGTCGACTTTGGTTTCAGAATCGGACATGTTCCTAACCTTTTTACAGCAAACCCGGATGTGCCCGTAAGATTCAATCAAATCGCTCCAAGTTGCCGCACGTACGCGGTATAAACTACCACTAAACGTATTCCAATCATTATAATAACACTATTGACGTTTGTAAGGGTTGATTTTTGTGATGGATCATAACGTATCATTTGTGAAATAAGTGTCGTGTGGTGCCGGAAGAAAGAAATAGATACAAAAACACAAGTGGAAGAGATCGGCTGCTAAGGATGCAAGGTAGTTGTATAAATTCCGTCTTATTCATCTTCCATAACCTCACTATACGTTCTTTGTTGTTTTAGATATTCTCCAAAAGTTCCAACAAAGTATCAACCAGTGGGTATTCATCTAGAAATTTGAAATGTGCTACTCTTACGATGCGAGACATCAAAGAATTTCATGAAAATTCTTACAAGGATTCAAGTAAAATTATACAAGACCAACTTATTTCCCGTTCTCGTGTAAGCTGTTTACCAAAGCGTCAACGTCGCAGAGACCCAAGCCAGAACGATTTGTTACTTTGTTCCAAAACGTGATAATCATACGCAAGTAAAGGTTTGTAGAGCTACATTCTTTGGATTGTTGGGTCTAACAAAACATCGTGTAAATGGCGTTGTAGACCGCTTCCAACTTGATGGAGACTTGACAGAAAAAAGGGGAGGCGACGGAAGACGAAAACTATCCGAACATAAATTGGAAGCTGTAAACAATTTTATTAAATCACTAAAAGCTGAAGAATCTCACTACTGCCGAGGAAAATCTTTAAGACAATACCTTCGTGCTGAATTGAATATCATAAAACTGCATAAAATGTACATGGAAAACTTTTGAGATCGATAAACAAGTAAAATGTAGTTATTTTCATTATGTCTTTACAACTTGTTTTAATGTTGGCTTTGGGTCCCCGAAAACAGGTGCATGTTAAACCTGTATTGAATTGGTGGAACGAATTAAAAGATAAAAAGATTTTGACAAGAAAAACGGCTACAAACTGATAAAGCAGTCCACACCAGGCGTGCTAAGGCTTTTTTTGGTCTGTTAAAAGAGGATAGTGATGAATTAATAACATTTTCGTACGATTTCGAACAAAAATTGGTATTGCCCAAGGTACCTGATCAACGAGCATACTACAGCCGTCAGCTATACTATTACAATTTCACAGTCGTTAAAGGCTCTTCTAAGTGTCATTTAAACAAAAATAATGTTTGCTTATTCATGGTTAGAACACGAAAGATTCAAAGGCTCTAATGAAATTGCTTCGACAATTTATAACTGTTTCAAGAAACACGAATTTACAATGACACACCCATACAGTACGTTTGGTCTCGAATGGATGCCCTGACCAGAATAAAAAGTGCACTCTTTTAAAAATGTGTGCTAAAAGGCTACAAGAAACTCCTGGAAATATTAAGGAACCTCAGATGATATTTTCTGTGACAGGACATTCATATATGCCACCAGATAGAGTTTTGGAGTTATAGAAAAAGCTTAGAAAGATGGACACTATTATTTTACCACAAGATTTTTGAAGAAGGGGCGACATTATTGCAATTTGGCGATGACTGGACTGTGTAAGATCGGAAATCAGAAGCTGCAAAAACGATAAAACCACCGACTTCTGTTCATTGTAAACTTTCTCTCGTAAAGCGCCTTATCCCAAAGCATTCAAAAAAGAATAATATCCTTGTGTTGGTAGAAATGTCAAATGCAATGTCTATTACCAAAAGGGGAAAAATATCTGACATATCTCCAGCCGAACTACATGGCGGAATTTTGCTAAAGAAAACGAAGAAAAAAGATGTAAAAACTCTACTCAGTGCTCATTTTGGGAAGAAATGGTCGAACTTGCCGAATCTCGCCTTTTACAAAAAGGTTCTTCAGAGCGATAGTGCCGATGATACCGTACCAGATGAGAGAGATGAGGATGAAATTGGCCTAACCTGTGAATTTTTGGAAGAAATATCTGCAATATAACATTATTATCTTGCAATGTATATATTAATAGAAATAAAATTATTCGTTCAGTTTATAGTTATTTTCCATTATCATTTTCATACTGTTCTGTTTATTTTCTGTTGCAAAACTGTAAAACTACACTGATTTGACTTGCAAAAGCGGACATCTGTACGTTTTGTTTGCATATGTATATCTGACCTTTATACCGGGGGTGGGGTGAAATGTTAAAAACAGTTTTTTTCGTTTTAGATTGTCTTTGGTGCGGCGGCCTGCAAGATTTCCAGATTTAACAGTATTAGGTAATTTTTTATGGGAATATTTGGAAAATAAAGTTTACTGGAAACGTTATAATAATATAAAGCAATTAAGAATGCCATTGATCATGTTTTAGGGTCCCCGTTGGGTATACCCAAAAATAAGTTGCAGAACAGCAAATATAATCTTTGTTGCAAGTTTTCTCATATTCATATATCTCTTGGCAACACCTATGATAACGCCAAGGAATTGAATTGCATTGCGAATACTCACGTAAGTTACGAGGAAGTAAAATGCATGTATAAGGATCTACATTAAATAATTTTACGTTTCTTACACACCATCATCGCGAAAACGGCAACCAAGATAGCCAAGATACCCTGGACCACTATCTATGGGATGCTGAGTTGGGATGAGATATTCATTCCGACGATTGGCCATCATACGAATCAGGAAAATCAGGTAGACCCGGTGATAGGATCCCACACTCAAGGAGTCGAAAGATCCTGGCTGTACGCAAATATCCGACTTTTGAGAAAAATGGGAGTCGTCCCACGTCACCATTTACAGTCTAGTTTGGACCACTACTGCTGCAAGTTATTAAGAAAAGAGGCCGACGATTTGTTGGTTGCGTTTTTTATGACATTACATAAGCATACAGATTCTGTGTGTTCTTTTATAGGATATGATTTGTTTGTTGCGGTTTGGGATTACAGTAAACAAGTATTATACAGACAATGTGTATTCTTTTATGCACCCAATAGAGCGCCATCTTCCAGGAGATCACATCCTAGAGTACCAGGGTTATAGGTGTAGACCGCAATGTGACGGTAAACCGCATACTGTAACACTTGCAAAATTTGGCATCGCTAACCCAATACAGTATTGCACACTTCAAATGCAGGTACTGAGATATCAAACCTATAACCCATATAAAATATAATAAACAAACACTGTAACAAGCCAATGTTTGGCTATTGTTATCTTAATGCTAGTTTTTGGATTTGTGTTACTTGTAAAAACATTTATGTTATTTTTGTATATTTTGGCATATTGTAGCATTTTTTCTAACAATAATTACATTTTATTGGCTGTGTTGATATTTTTTGCTTAGTGTATACAATTAGGAATAGCTGTGTATATATTTTTATCGTTTATAATTTGGGTTCCTTCTGCACTCCAATGCATGTCGTATTTTAAATTGACTTCCCTGAGTAAGGTGCTCAACTGCTTCTAATTAAACTCCCTCCCTTGCATTAAAAAAATTTCGCACCATTTGTAAATGAAGATATATGATTCTAGTTCATGCTGAAGGAAGCGTGGGGAATAAGATCAAAATGGCGTTTATATGGTACGTTGGATCATACAATCCTTTAACATAAAGAAAAGTTTGAGTTGGAGATACATTTTGTTTTTTCTTCCTTAAATTTGGACACAGGCCACATTAAGTTTGCTGTTAGTTACGTGTGCTATTAGTTATTCCCGTTTTAGTAGCCAAAATGTATCTGTTCTGGTGGCCCTGTGTTAAGCATTTACCTTTACATTATTGAAAAGTGCAGAAAATCGTGTTGTCAGGAAATGAAATTGTCGATAGCAATTCATTTATAAAGGCAATCTGCAGTAAGTTTCTTAAGTAATGTACATCTCTAAGCTGGACCGTGGTGCAAAACTTGCCTTTTCTATGTAAGTAAAGATTTCTATTTCTTAACTTGGCTTCGGAGAGGAGGTAGAATATTTATTTGTTATAACTTATAACACAAATAGCGCCTGCTTCCGGTGATATGATGTCTGAGATTCAACCATCTACATTGGCGACTTGCTCGTTTGTGCTTAAAATTCAGTATTAACACAAATGTTATCTATCGCATGCGTTAAGGTAAGGGAAGTCGATATATATATATATATATATATATATATATATATATATATATATATATATATATATATATATATATATATATATACACAGGGTGCACATTAGTGTGTCGAAGTACGATATATCCGTTATTAAAGGAGATATCAAAAAAGTTATTTACAAAAATTATAGGCAATTTCAAACTTCACATTATAAAATCAGTTTCGTATTTACAGGGTGTTACATATTACCAGGGTGAACCAAACATACCTTTTTTTTAATGGGACACCCCATATATTATTTCAAATTTAGATTAAGCTCATCTCCCCATACTTCCAATATAGAGTCTCATTACGTTATACAGGGTATTTCAAAAGTTATGGTCAATTGTACACGAAAATCATTCTCTCTTCAACGTTCTGTATGCCCTAGACAGAACAAGCTAAGAATAATTTTTTCCAGGAATAACTTTCTGACATTGGTACAGTGTTACGAGGAAGTGCCATTTCTTTACTATTGCACCAACTGAATATACAGCGAGCCAAAACTCGAACACATGATTTTGTCAATTTTTTCAAATGAATTACCCTGTATGCTATTCTAAAAAGTAAAATACACTTTATGTTCTTTCATTTTTATTAAGCACTCCCTATGGTTAAAACCTTTGAAAATTGAACGAGTAATAATTTGGTAAGAGAAAACTTACTGTGGGGAGTTTTTTAAGGAAACAACCGGTCAACATGTAGATGGTAAATTTATAGCAAGACTACTTGTTAAATTAACACATTCAGAGTTAGGCACTTCAGAGACGTTTAAGCGATTTTATTCTTTAGACAATATTAAACTAAAAATTTAAAAAACCCTCGACAGAAAACAATCTACTTTTAAAATCTCTAAAAAGTAAACAAGTTTTTTTGAATAAGAGCTAAGAACAGCCTCGACCAAGCTACTTAAAAAAAATCAAAACCCCTAATAAAAAGTGAAAAAATCCCTTGATCAACCAGAAAAGAGCTGATTACCTTTAAACGGCTGAATATATTTTCTTGAATCATAGATAAGAACACTCTCGATCAACGTACCTTTCAAATAATAAAAAAAAGTTTCAATACACCAAGATGATAGACATTTCCCAAACATAACGGGACCCTTAAATAAGTACCAATTAAATGCAATTACATACGTAACAAAACCAAGTCCGTATTTAGCTTCGAGGTTTTTGTATCAATTAGCCTTAGAGTACCAATATTCACATCCTCGAGAAGCAAAAATTACTAAAAACGATTTTGTCTACTCCTATATAAGTAACAAACAAATAACACAACTCTCCACTATACATGTAAACTTTCTATTACATAATACAGTTACGTAATGAATTTGTTTGATATGAAGTTCCAAGTCAAAAAGTTATTACATTTGTATGGCGAAGATTAAAATTTTGTAAAATAGGTACACTTTTTAATGTGGTTTTGAAGTATTCAGTATAATAGTATAATTTATTTATTAGTTGCATTAAAAGCACTTAATTAAGCTAAATTGTTCCTTTTAGGCATGTAAAAATGTGATTTTAGGTAAACATATATTGATATTGTGATTTAAAGAAACTTTTAAACACCATGAAAGAACATGTCACTCTACAATAAATTGTAATTTCAATTTTAGAAAAGTGAAGAATATAATAAGGTAACATTGGAAATACGAGTTATCGGTGGTCTCTGCGATTAGTTGGTATCCTTCTACGTCTAGTGAACTAATAATGTTAGTGAACTAGTGATTGCTTGTACCATTTGCCAATTAAGTTTTAAAATAGAAATTGGAAACAAAGTATCGTATATGACTTGACTTAATACTGTACATTTTACATGAAACATTATATTTGACAATGCATTACGTACTCTTTGTTCTCGTGTAATTAATTATTTAGTTAGTTATAACTTGTAACTTTGCATATGATCTAATCCATCAATATGTTACAACTTCATTCAGCTTATGACATTAGTCATTTTGAGAAGATGAAAATAAGCAAATTCTGCATTAATTAGTTATTCTTTATATATATATATATATATATATATATATATATATATATATATATATATCGTTTCTGCAACTTTTGTTTTATTAATTAAATAAATCTAAAATTTCATAAATTAGGTGGGTACTGCATTCACAGTATTTATTAAAGAAGATATTTTTATTTGTTAATTTTAATATAACAAGATACTCATTAGATTTAGGTTATTTTAAGTTGCAGTGTTACTTCTGTCACCATTCTAGTTGATACAGTTAGTGATGGACTGACTTTTCAAGCAAATGTGGATGATAAAACGTAGCGGACAGTCATTGACAATTCTATGTTTAATAAAGTCTAAACTGCCATTACAATTTAGTATAGAATTTATTGTAAGTGGCAAATTTCACAGTACCATTTATGATTAGGAAGCTTCGTTAAAAACAACAAAACCCCGTATGTATCTATGTTATTTACTTCAGTGTTAACAATCATAGTCCATTATGATAAACTTCAAAAATTTCACTAGTTCTAAATACAAAAGTACACCAGTACCTCCTTTAACTCACAGATTATACTTAGTAATTTATTTAAGTTTAACATTACTTTAGAACAATAACTTCTGTTAATACCATAAATAAATTGGGGTTAGGTTGTTTAATTTCAAGGTAACTAATAAAACCCGTGGCGTCACTAGTTCTAATTTTTTTTTAAATTCGAGTTTTATCTATAACTTTTAAGGTGGGAATTGAAATGAACCATAAATTCTAGCAATGCATTTATACAGTAATTTATTTTTCTTAGCATCGTTCATTGGTTTGTTGTGATGTAAAATGTTATTAAAACTTCACTAGAAACTGATACGTCACGTCTTTTATACCAGATTTGCGGGTATTACTTTCATCAAAGGTTTTAAGTATATAAATAATTATATGTTCTCTCATATTAATTATGTACTTGTTTATTGGTTTTAACGTGAATGAAACTTTGTAATTGCAGAATAATCCCTTGGATTTTACTTTAGTTCTAAAGAAAAATAGGTATTTCAGCTGTTCAAATTATAAGTATAAGTATACAATGATAGGCATTACGTGATTTAGTATAGGAACTTATATTTTATCTTAAGAAAATGTGGAATCGTGTAAACAAGGTCGTTTTTATTATAAGCAGTTATGCAAAGAGATGACTAGTATAAAGAGCATTTCAGACCGTTGCTGATGTTTGGTTATTTTTATATGTTTTCTGTATTATCTTTATGAGGAGTGGGCGGTTAATTTATTTATATTTTTGTAATGAAACGTGGGATTCGTTGCAATTAATGCAATTTAAAATGTAAACACAAATCTATTTAGTAAATGATTCAACGTAAGTTTAATAAGAAGAATGAACTTTTTCATTAGGTATGAGATTTATGACTTAAATTGTTTAGGTTTTGAAGGGAAACATTTAACACTTTCCTTATGGAAACTGAAGTTCACTCTTAGAGAAAGTTGCAAAATTTTTTTCCTCTACCTACAGTTTTTATAAGCGTCCAATTAATACATGAGAGCAGAACGTGACAGATTAAAAAAATCTATAATAGGCATTTCTAAAGCGATAAGATAATTTTCTAGTCTAAAAATATTTTAAATCGACGAACTGAAAACCTCAACGGGATTTCAATTGTTGCGCCGCCTCGATCTCGACGAGACATTCTTACCTCACAAAGTGTCATAAGGTTCTTACATTTCATTACTCAATGGTAGTATATAAATTTGGTGGTAATGCCTATTACGCACTCGTTTACGTTACGACACTCACTGCCTTCGCTCGCTCGTGATCATAATAATGTACCCTTACGGAATATACTACTTACCATCCTTCTTTTGAAATTTACTATTATAGTAGGTATGTAACGACGATCTAATAACGGGCGCGGATTCTATTGAAGTTATAAAAGATATCTGGTGTGGAACATCACACGACCTTCCGACCTACAATATGGAGATTAAAAGAAATGAAATAATTTTAACATTTGTTGAAGGATAACTATACAACCTCTTTTATAATAAGTTCATTACGAAAACAGACAATATTTAAAACGAAAAAACAATAATCCATGTGAAACATACGTTTAAAACTTCATAACAGACAGAGGTAAATGGACATCTAAATGCTAACTTAAATTAAAAGAAATGAAATAATTTTAATTGAAATTTTATTAGGATAACTATGCACCCTCTTTGTTACACGTTCATAACGTAAACAGGTAACATTGTGAAAACAAAAACGATAATATATATCAAACAGACGTTTAAAACTTCATGACAGACAGAGGTTAATAGACATCTGGATGCTAACTTAAATTAAAAGAAATAAAATAATTTTAATTTAAACTTTTTTAGGATAATTATGCAACCTATTTTCTATACGTTCATAACTAGAACAGGCAACATTGTGGGAACAAACACCATAATCTATGTCAGAATGACGTTTAAAACATCATGCCAGATAGAGATTAATAGATATAAATAGATGTAAACTTAAAAAAAAATTCCAAAGCCGCCCTCTTTTATAAGGTACGATATCAATAATACAGTTTAACTATTTTCTTTCAAATTTAATTAAATTTTAGACTTACGTTGCGTTATATTAAGAAACATTATCAAGAAAAGTTATGTAAAATTAAATTTTTTTTAAGAAATATGTCTACACTTTTCTCATAAAATTAATCATAATTGAGATATTGAAAAAAATTGAACTAACATTTGAATTCTGTATTACGAATTTTTTTGCCGCTAAATTACGCGCGTATCAAAAAATTTCATAGAACATAATTGATGGATACGTTTAAGGTCTGTATCTATCTATCTTTACCAACAAAGTTGATTCTAGTACTGCGTTGTATTTCCTTGACGTAGTGTGGATAGCCTTCGCAATATCGGCCCTACGGTTAGAGAATAATTGGATTAAGTAGAAGATAAGAAAGGCGATGAAATCAGAAGCGGAGAGAAGTTGTCTGAGCTCGTCACCTTCTGTATCGGATATGGGAGGAGGGAGAGGATTGGAAACGGCAGTTTATGCCCGGATATCGGGAATTGTATGGCGTGTCGCGCTGTCAAACGAGTTCGTCCACCGTAGTTGTTCCACTTTGGTGTATTCAGACGAGCACAGGAAGCGGCTTTGTGGTTTTCACCACAGGTGGGGTAGCGGAAGGTTTGGATCGGACATTCTTCAGAAGTATGCCCTACTGAAAAGGGAGACATCTTCGAATAAAAGGAAGTGAAGAGTGGTTCGGGAACAGGTGATGAGGAGTGTAAAGGAGGTAGAACCATTAGTGGTTTTGGATATAATTCGAAAGGCTTCGGTGACTTTAGGCCGGTTAATGGAATCTAGGATTTTTTTTACAGGACAAAGACAAGGCTTTTGGGTTGGTACCGCAGTGGACGTACGCGAACCCGACAGCTGTGTAAGCGTCAATGCGGGCTTACCGAGGTGATGCTGCATCGTGTGCTACATTGTCGGTGGCAGGTACCCGCTCGTTTTAAGGAGACGGACATGGTTGTGGTTGTGGTCCACGAGAGTGGACTAGAGAAATTAGTTAGCTCGACTAGTAACTCAGTCAAATGGTCCTGAGATCGCAGAGCACTCGGATAGCGTGGGTGTTTTGAAGCGTTGATAACGAGTAAATAGATGGTTAGGTTAGTCAGAAAGCTAGAACAAAATTGTAGACAGAAAGATAGGGAGAACATACAAGAAACAGGCGCCACAAACTTTAAAGAAAGAAGAGATAAATTATGAGAGTGAAACCCTGTATAGCTTGAACCAGGGAAGCAACAGGAATAGCAAATGACAGCTCCCTCAACAAGTGTCAATTTATTGATGTTTCCCAACAATGAATACTACATGTAACTTTTAATATACATAGTAATAAAAACCAATAAGACTATTGATATGTTTTGTTTTTACACATACTATATGAATGACTAGCTATCCAAACACAAACCCTCCTTAATAATTACAATTTAATTAGTTTTCCCCGGAATAAACAAGCTGTGCATGCATATCAAACATGCAATTCTTCCCCAGAATAGTGCTAACTACACATTTATCCTAATATTACTAATAGTAAAGCTGCGTAATTGTACACAGCTATCCATATTACTACTGATGAGGGCAAGTCGCGGTAATTTGATTGTGATAACCTCACCTTTAATTAATTTCCATATATCAATAAGTGAACGTAATGCCCTCTCTGGTACGCTGAAAGATCTTTCATAAACGTAACCCTGAAATGTAATTATATATATATATATATATATATATATATATATATATATATATATATATATATATATATATATATATATATATATATATACAGTTTGTCCAAGATAAGGATCCTCACCATGGGAATCTCAGTACTTGTTGGAGATACAGCTTAGGTTAAATTAGGAAAAGTTGTGTTCTTTGAAGATTATTTACATGCCGTTTAGAAACTTGAAAATGTTCATGCCCTGCTGAGATATTTGGAAAAACGGGAATTTGACAATATCGATTTTATTTTTTCTGACTTTATTTGCAGAAATATCAAAAACTAACAACACTTTCTCATTGGCACTTTTAAGGTACTACATGATGGTATTTTTAGATTTTATATCCGACGTTTCGTTTTCAAGAAACCATCATCAACTTTATTTCTTTATATGGCCCGAAAAAATGTACACCCTGTATCTAATTCCATTTTTATTACAAATTCAACGATGTATCACATGCCATATTTTATTTAGTTAAAAGGAAAATTAATTGCATTTTTTCTATTTCTTATAAGTATTTTAAGAAGGCGTTGCAAACAAATGCTTTGTCGTCATTACCTGTCACCGATTTTGTCACTTAATATTATGATAAAATTGTAATTATCCTTGTTGTTACCCTGTTTGCCGAGTTGTTGTTTTTAGAGTAATTGTCGTTATTTTTACTGTTGTCGTTATTGTTGTTTATTGTTGAATAGTTGTTGAGAACCCTGAAATATCAACTAAGCAAATCAAAGATAATGTAGGAGTTGCCAAATCCACAGCTCAATTTATTTTGCGTAAAAATAGATATCACCCCTATAAATTTAGGATTTGCCAAGGACTTAAACCAGGGGTTGCGAACGGCGCCGGCATTTTTGCGAGTGGTATACACGCGCGTGTGAAGAAAATTTAAATTTCCCTTCAAAAATAATATGGTCCGACGAAAGCATGGTCACTAATAATGGTATCTTCAACCGCCGCAATACGCATTACTGGGCTCAACAAAATCCGCGTGTTAAGAAAATATCGAGACATCAAGAACGCTTTGGGTTTAATATGTGGTGTGGAATTTTAGGAACTAAAATCCTAGGTCCATTTTGTTACCATAATTCATTAACCGGAGAACGATACCTTCATTTATTGCGAAATTATTTAGAAGACTGTTTAGATAATTTACCTCTGGCACAGGTTAATAGCTGTTGGTTTCAACAAGACGGTGCTCCTGCACATAATTCTAGGCAAGTTCGAGAGTATCTCTCGCGGCGATTTCCTGGAAAGTGGATTGGAACCTCTAGTGAAGTGTCTTGGCCAGCGCGATCCCCGGACTTAACCCCTCTGGACTTCTTCATATGGGGTTTTGTTAAAAACCGAGTTTTCCAATATTCTTTTGAATCTGAACAGCAGTTACGAGAATGTGTAACGGCCGCATTTAACAGTATTACACCAGAGATGTTACGTGATGTTTTAAGCTCTACAGTTAGAAGATCATACTTATGCTTAGAAAATAACGGAAACCTGTTTGAATACCTGCTTTGAATTAAATATAAAATGCGTTAATTTCTTTGTTTTCGTTACTTAAAAAAAATTTCATTTCTCGCCTACTTAAAAATACCTATAAGAAATAGAAAAAATGCAATTAATTTTCCTTTTAACTAAATAAAATATGGCATGTGATACATCGTTGAATTTGTAATAAAAAATGGAATTAGATACAGGGTGTACATTTTTTCGGGCCATATAAAAAATAAAGTTGATGATGGTTTCTTGAAAACGAAACGTCGGATATAAAATCTAAAAATACCATCATGTAGTACCTTAAAAGTGCCAATGAGAAAGTGTTGTTAGTTTTCCTAATTTAACCTAAGCTGTATCTCCAACAAGTACTGAGATTCCCATGGTGAGGATCCTTATCTTGACACACTGTATATATATATATATATATATATATATATATATATATATATATATATATATATATATATATATATATATATATATATATATATATATATATATGAGCAATAGTTGACTTTAGAAAGGTAACAATCCAACTTGCCTTTCATTTTACAATTACACAACATAACCCCCATTTTAATAATCACTGTTTCAATTGTCTATTTAACCGGAGAAGATTGTTCAGTTCACTGTATTAATTCTAGCATGCATATGTGAGTAGCTAATGAAGTACTATTAGAGACTAATTATCTGAACACTGTATCCCTAAGAAAAAAAAATTCGTGCTTAAAAGCAGAGAAACATAGTATAAATAATACGACATAGACAGCCGGTATACACACAATTTATGCCTTGGGTTTCTGCTACTGCGCAAGGTAGTGTAAGCAGTAACTAATAAAACAATATTAAAAAATGGACGCTAAATACTAACACATCACTGGGTGTCTTATGTAAAAGTTCAGTAATAATTACTGTAAACTTGGTTAAATTAAGTACACCAAAATATTAGTTAATGGTTTGATCAAATTACAACCGTTTGATGTTAGTGATATCTTTACAAAATTAAACGGATTCGGATATCAATATGACACCGAGGTTATAACCAAGGTAAACAATTTATTAAAATCCTTTAAAGGCACTTTTGTGTAGATACTGTAGTTATGCTTGCTGAGGGCAGCATATAAAAGATGATAGGTTCGGGAGTAAACTTAGTAACACAATTTTTATTAGTACAGACGATAAAGGAAATATCTGACCTGTATTGAACGAGTACTTGAGCTTTAGTTTGTACAGTTTAATTGAAGTAATTTCAGTTTCAGTTAAGAGCACATCGTAGCAGAACCAAAAGCGAGACGAAAGGTAAATGACATATAATCCACAAATACGTAAAGAGAACGAAGAGAACGCAAAACGAGACGAAAGAAGCTAGTAATAAGGTAAGACATATAATGACAATTTATTCGTATGTCGTAGTTTTACCTCTGTAGGTCGAAAACGAGCTCTATGGATAATTTAACACGATTTGGTTATATATACCTCTTCCAATTTAATTATCGTATTTTAAGCCTGAAAGAAAGATTATAATTACAACGTAGTTGAAAGAAGCAGAACAAAATTACCAAGTTGTGTACGCAAGTAAAATTTCTTTTTACATGTGTATCAATAGCGATTATATTACTTTGCAAGGTAAAGAAATTCTCGTATACAAATGATGGTTACACCCAATAAACAGCAACAAGAGAATTTTTTCTAAAATGTATTCAAATCACAAATTGGCCGTTTTAGAAAAGAAGCACACCTTCAGAAAAGGTATTAAACAGAATTTCCAACAAAGCATTTTAGTAATATGTAATTATTTAATAGTACCACCATCTAGTGGTGATTCAGAAAGTAACATATCTGTAAGTAGATGATGTAAAACTAACCAGAACCCACGAAAATCGCATAGATGGGGCTAGTATGAACTTTTATAGGGTAGAAAGGTAAGTGCGATAAACGAAATAGTTTAATCAATTACAATTTGTAACGTAAATGGTAAATGCAGTAAATACAGAAAATTTAGATCATTATGGTAGAGAAATAAGTAACGAGTAACCATTAAATCACAACACTAGATGTTCAATTCACGGATACTCATTCAGTTAATTTATAAGAATAGTAATCAAAGAAAAGATCCCATATCGTTCCGAAAAAGATTCTATATCGATTTTTGCACATTACAAAGGTTTATGTGGTTTGAAGGTGGGGTATATGAGTTTGGCTGTGGGCGGGATACAGAAAGCCAATAGAGGATATGGTTTGTAACGGGATGGTTGTGGTGACTTGCGATGTTGTACCATGGTTGTTAGTACGGGATAAGTGAAGTGGGAGGCAGAAAACATAAAACGGTTTTGTTTAGAAGGATGGACTTCCATCGAGGTGCAGCCTCATATCCCGCTGGATACAGGCTTGAACGTTGGGAGTTCGATAGAAAGGCGGGATTTTTTGTTTTAGTGATTATAACAAAAATTTTGTTATAAAACTCTTTATTAAGATTCTTTATAACCTCATTTCTGGCTTCTTGTGTCTTTGTCCTGGGTGTCCTTTTCTTTCTGGTGGTCCTAGTACTGAAATATTCATAGGTTAATAAGGCCAAAGCTAAATCTGCACGAGTTGTACTTTACTGTATTAATTCAGAGTCAATTATCATTTATTACATATGTCTACACCTAATAAAACGATAAATGATTGACAGCGGCGGATTTTAAGTGGTAATAGGATTTAAAAGTTATTTTGCTACTTGTTTTAGAGATTGTTTCTAAGTTGGTAGCTGATACTGTGAGTACGATGGTTTCTCCTTTTCCTGCCTTCGATAATTGTACCAGATAGCCAAGGCAGTTACAAGGGATTTTAGATTTTTTGAATAGTTGAATAGTTCTATCTAGCTAAGTGGTATAATTATGAAGGAATTAGTATATTAATACCTAATGTTGTTTGTTTGCAATGTCGCTACTTTTTAAGTTTATCCGCTCTCTCAGAAGCTGAAACCATTAAGAAACTACTAATTTCAGAAAAAGAAAATAAGCAAACGCAGATTCAATAGACTATTTTTTTTTAAATTTTAATAATTTGCCTGCCGTAGTTCAAATCCCTCGAGAGGGAACTCTAACGTATAGTAAATTTTTTAAATACATAAAAATATGTTACAGATCTATAAGTATAATGTTTGGTAATTATTTGAATAAGTGTACATTTAATGTTCAAACTGAGATAAAAAACGGCTGAGTTTCTAGTCGGACACACAATCACTCTCTGTGTTCATTTTCTTTCCCTTTATAGTTTGTTGACAATGTCAATATTTAAGGTCAGACAAACTTTATAATGGATCTGCTCTAAGGATCTTTGAAAGTTATGAGATTTGTTTATATCTGTATTCACTGGTAGGTAAATGTGTAGCAAAGTGTAAGGACAAAATCGCTAATAAATTTTCCTTTGTCTTTTAATAAAGGGAATTGCTTGACTATTTTAGAGTATGGCAAAACTAATAAGAGGGAGTGCGATTGTAATGGTATAACGTATGCCCCCCTTCCTCGAACATATTACACCCAGGACTCTGGCTGTCTCTAGGTATAAAAAGGGTATATGCAAATACGAGTCATGCTTTATTTAGAATTATTATAATATTATTTTGTAAATAGTACAGTTAAGGATGAGAAGTTAAGTAAAAAATATACATAAACGAAATTGGTTGTGTTATTATTCTGTAAAAATAACTTCACTAATTTAAATAACAGTTTATAATAGCTAAGCGACACTGTCTAATTACTGCAGTAAAAGATAATTATAGGGATGGTAAAACAAAATTGGACATTTCCATTGTGATTTAATATTATCCACTTTTTTTAGTAATATTATAAATCGAAAATTAACCCTTCAACACTTTTACTACTACTTAACAGCAGACGGTTAAGAGTAAACGGAATAAATGGAAAGCCACAAAATCAGTAATTACCTAATTATTCTAAAGGGTTTAAAGTAGAGGGTTTATGAGAGTTTCAACTTTGGCTCAGTTATCAAGCTAAATTGTTCGCTTGTCTTTTTGTTTTAATGAAATTCCTAACCAAGTAAGCATAACTTTTAACTAAAATGTACAAATGTTCACAATATTAAAGACAAAAATACAATGTGAACAAAATTGTCCCGATACTACTTTTTCTATTTAACTTTATTTGTTTTTGTTGTTTGGTTTTGGAGAGCTCAGATTCAATCTCTACTTTTATTGCTTTTTTTTGTGTGAAAAGAGGGAAAGATAATTGTGGTATAATAGAACAACACACGTATTATACACTTTAGTTATTATAATCCACAAATGTAATTAAACGTTAATCTGTTAAATTTGCTTTAATAACAAGTCACTTAAAATCGTTATCTACAACACATTACCTAAACTGTGTAAAATTACAATTTAATGGTCTAGCATTAACGTTACACACTTTAATATTCATTGGAAGCAAAATTAAAGGAAAATAGGCCAAGAAAACTACACTTCAGTTTAGTAAAATTTTAATACAAGACCTGTAATAATAATAGTATACAAGCACCAATTATTTACTTGTTTCCAGAGACCGTTTTTTAAACGTAAGCAATTTTGTTAGTTATTTTTATAAAAAAGATATTGAAACAAATGTCGAAAAGTTTTTACAGGATATTGACAGAAAATATTCCTGTATTTATTTAGGATTTCGAGTACACAAAATTTTGTTTGCATTAAACTATATCAAGTGTATCATTTCATATTATTAGTATATAAATGGAAAATGATGTATAAATGTAATCGCTCTATTGAACGACATACTATATGTAATTGAGAAACTATGTGTGTGGACCTAGTTATATAATAAGAATTCTTAGTGGTTATTTTTTACTCCGCAATTTGCTGTAGTATAATAGATTGAACAAGTTTCTAAGTTAGTGGAAAAACATAATAAATGGAAAACATGTAAAGCTAATTCGTGGTATTGCAATCAGCAATTTCTAATTAAAGGAAAAAATGGAAATACCGAATCTCTTTTATAAAAACTAAAAAATTACCTTTGTGGGATTTTGAGTGTGTAGTAATGACTTTTACAATGAAAATGCATTTCAAGAGATTAATTAAGGTATTAGGAGGAATGCTTTCCTACCTGCAGCGATTTAGTTTTAGGTCTGATAGTTTATTCTGAACTTTTCGGTCCAAACATGACATTTCGTTTAAACGCTTTTACACATTAACCTTTAGATGTTGCTATACAGGGTGTCAATGAAATTATTATACCTAACTTAACTTAACTTAACATTAAAAACAGCTGACTATCACTTCCGGTTTTACCGGAAGTGGCCTTATCTTTCTTATCTTAAATAGGAACCTACTAATTTTTTCATAAGACGATACCTCTTTAAATTTCATTCCAATGATGTATCACAAGTCGTCACTGTTTTGAAAATGGCGGTTCAGGCGGAGTTTTTGTTGATTTCAATGTTCCATCATTTTGAAGTAAGTACTCGTTATTTTAGAAAATAATTGAATGAATAGTCCAAGAATATTATTTATTTTTAACCTCTTAATTGGAATTTATAAAATTCTGCTTAAGTCATTAGTATTTGTGATTCTACGTTGTACGAAAATTACTAATGTTTTGAAAAAATTTTCACCAATATTTTAAATATAAAGCGTTAATACTAAATACCCATAAGAAAGTAAACCCATTTTATTATCTAAAAATAACACAACAGAAGTCATTGACTACCCAGATATAAGTAAAAATTGTTTGTTTAAAATGCCATTTTATACTCGGTAAGAACAAATTAAAATGTTGGTCATTTATGGCGAGTGTAAGAGAAATTCCAAAGCTGCAGCAAGATTATACGCTGAAAAGTATCCAGATCTCCACGCACCGCATTTTATCTATTTTCAGTATTTGGAAGATTATTTGGAATATGGACATAATGAAGGTGGTAACGAAATTTTTATTATAAATGAAGGGAGTGAAATAAATGTACTAGCTTATACTGAATATGATCGCACCGCTTCTTTGCGTGAGGTTGCTTCAAATTTAAATACTAGCCATGAAACTGTAAGAAGAATTCTAAAAAAGCATAGTTTTAAGTCTTATGAGTACCAAATTCACCATAATGTAAAACTTTCTTATTGCAATACGTTTCTAGAATATTTCAATCGAGAAACATTTCATCACAAAGTTATTTATTCGGATGAATCAAGATTTACCAATCTGGAATGTTTAACAGACAAAACACCAGATATTGCGCCGGTTAGAAAGAAATGGAGCATTCCAGGAACGGTTTGGAATTAACGTTTGGTTAGGAATCGTTGGAACCCATATTATAGGACCATTATTTTTCAATCTACCCCTGAATTGACAGATGTATTTAAACTTTCTACAGAACGAAATTGATCTTTTTTTAAACCATCTTCCAGAAAACAATTACATATTTCAGAAAGATGGTGCACCTGCCCACAACTCAGGAATTGTGGCTAATTGTTTAAATCAGAGATTTGGCCAACAGTGGTTGGGAACAAATGGCACTATAAGGTGGCCTTCTAAATAACCGGATTTAACCTTATTGGATCTTTGCATTTGGGGCCACTTAAAAGAAAAGGTCTACAAAGCACCACCTGCAACTCTAGGAAATATTCAACACGGAATACATCAAGCAATTAGAAAATTTTTTGCGAGAAAATATTAGAAGAGTTTTATTATGCCGGGACCAGGAGGGCCGAAGAATAAAACATTTAATAGAGTAATGTAGTTTCGTAAGGTTTTCACATTTCAGTGTTTTGTTATGACATTATATTTATTGTTCGTTATCCTGTAGAGTACCTAGGTATAATTTTTTTTTTAAATTACATCCGAAACAAATTTTTTTATACCCTGGTACTATACCAGCTGATTTAGAACTTAACTTTTGTTGTGTTATTTTTAGATAGTAAAGTGGATATACCTACTTATGGGTATTTAGTATTTAGCGCTTTATATTTAAAATATTGGTGAAAATTTTTTCTAAACATTAGTAATTTTCGTACAACGTATAATCACAAATACTAATTATTTAACCCTCCGTTAGGCGCATGGATTACAAATGTAATCCAACCTTCTTTTAGGAGTCACAGTATACTATCGGGCTTGGAAGTGGGGGCGTCCGCTTGAGTAGCTGCTGACAATATCTACATTATCCTAATGTGGTAATGGTATAATATATAAAAAGTGTTTTAATACATGAGTGTAATATAAATGTGTAAAAATGTTCTCCAAAACAAATCGTTAAACTAACTGGAGATACAAAGCATTCACCAAAAATAATGCCTTTGACTCAGTCGGTTGATTAACGTAGGGTGGTTCAATGTTTTGATTTGCTTAATTACCACAAATTTATGCTGTGTTATTTTCACTTAACATAAATAATAAAAATGCAATGTAACACTAATAAAAATGATCTCGGACGCCAAGTTATTTTTTAATAATGCTCGGAATAACTAAACCGAGGTTTACAATAAAAATTTTATCGAAATGTAAAAAATAAAAAAATATACAGACTATGTTTATTAACAGTTAAATTAGGGTTATATAAAATATATCTTAAAGATAGCCTTAAATTACTAAAAAATCATTAACCATAAATACCTGTTCATAACATTTTGGTACACAAGCTCTTTAATAACCTCTGGTATCTAAATGGTTACGGAAATGTAAACTAAAGGTGATGTCATCTTTGCACCAATTGTGCTCAATATCTCGAAATAATACTTTACGTTGTAAACCACACCCAAACTGGAATTTTTTGGAAATTTTTCTTCATGAAATTGAATAACCCGTTTATTTATTGCATTAAAATGAAATCGTATGTAAAAGTAAAATTAAATGCGTGCTTAAAATGCAATTAAAGTAGAAAAGTAATTGTAATAAAAGTGTAAATCAAAGTAAAAAAAAAGAAAGTGCCAAAAAAGAGCAAATGTTTTAATCTTTATTATTACGAGTTAAATTATCTTGCCATTAAATCAATGGCACTTTTCATAAAATTTAGGTGGAAACCCAAAAAATATGGCTTTCTGCATCTACAGCGTACCACAAGAAGTGAACAAAATGGACGCCTACAATATCAGACGATGTAGCCGTGCGCGAAAAGATTTGCGCAAAAAATCAAGTCAACGATGACGCGTTGCGCGAAAATATTGAGCAGAAAAAAATAATTTAAAGTGGGAGTATAAACTATTAAGAAGTATATACACTTAATTTACACCAAAATGCAAATTAAGTTGCCTACCTCATACTTACAAATCATTAATAAATAGATTTTTTCTTATATTTACAATTAAAAGAACGAAGAACCTAAATTACTGTACATTTTAATACAACTCAAAATGGGTTGTTACAACATGTACCTGCTCAGTGTAAAATTGAGTTTCGTAGTGGTTGTTTATACGAATTAAGAGCTGTGAAAAACGACTAACCACGTTACATTTTTTGTACAGTTCACAATTTAAATTTCAAGTATTTGGGACGTAAAAAGTAAGTTTTATTCAAAAAAATAAGAGTATGTTTTGCGCAACGATGAGCCTTTGCTAATGTGTAGATTTGCAGTTTATTTTTCGTCCAGCACTTATTATAAAGTTCAAAATAATATATTTTAGTTTACTTTAGAGTTTTTGTTTAGAACAAGTTTTTAAATAAATAGAAAGTAATACCATAGTAATGTCATATTTTATATTGTAGGTATGAAAATGTCAAACAGTAAAAAAATACGTTTGAAAAAGAACAGGGATCCTGAGGTGTGGATGACATGGCATAATGAAACTACCTGTAATGATGAAGAATGTCTTACAAGTGAACGTGAACCAGAATAAGATATTATCGAGCAAAGTGATCATCAAGCTGACTCCGAGCAAGATGCACATGAATACGAAATTATGCCAGTTGTCTCCGCTGAAAAAACTAGTAAACATTTTTACATACGCAAAGATCAGACAAGCAAGTGGAAAAAACCATGACTAATTTGCTACTACCTGGACCAAAGAACGACGCTTGAAATGCAATTGCGGAAATCGATTGCATAAAGCTTTTTCTAACAGAGCGATAGAGATGTAACATTAACAGACACCAGAGAAATCAATGCCTTTATTGGGATTCTTTTTTAATTGGAACATTGAGAAGTTCTAGAAAAAACGCTCGTAAAATCTGGAATAATCCAAAAGGCAGTGGCGTGGAATTTTGTTATTTGGCAATCAGTGAATAGAGGTTCAGACTTCTCATAAAATGCATAAGGTTTGACGATATTAGGTCAAGAAATGGTAGAGGGGAATTCGATCAATTTGCTCACATAAGAGAAGTTTTTGAAACATTCGTGGCTAATTTCCAAGACAATTTTGTTGCAAGTGTATACTTGACAATCGATGAGCAGTTGTTAGCTTCTCGAGATCGCTGTGCTTTTAAGCAATATAAACCCAGCAATCCAGCAAGATATGGCGTGAAGATTTTGCAAAAACTGCGTATAAATTTAATTTGGAACCCTACGTAGTTACTCAACCTGACGGACCATACAAGGTTACTAATTCCCCAGAAAATATTGTTCTGCGACTGGTGCATCCTGTGGAAAGTAAAAAGCGGAACAGAACTGGCAACAACTGGTTTACCAGTATACTACTAACAACAAAATTACTAGAGGAAAAGAAGCCTACGTATGCTTGGGACCATGCAAAAGAATAAACGTGAAATACCACATGAATTGTTGCCAAGAAGAAACAGAAAGACAAGACAGTTTTGGTGTCGTATTGTCCAAAAAACAAAGCGTCATACTAATTTCGTCAATGTACCATGACGATGCCATTGTTTTGGAAACTGGCGAAAAGGAGTTGCCGGAAATAATATCCTGCTACAATAAGACAATAATCGGAGTTGATTAGGCGGCCAGATGTGTGCGACATACAATGTAGCGAGAACAACAGACGTATGGCCAATGGTTATGTTTTACGACTCGCTGAATATACGAGGGATTAAGCTGCCTGCGTGTACAAAGCTAATCACTCTGAAGAAAAAGTCCTGAGAAAAATTTGCTTACGAACTAATACAACCCCAAATGAATACAGGTCAACTGTTCCAAATGTATCAAGAGAAATTCGCCGGCGAGCACGACACCTACTTGGATTAGACGAGATATTACCCCCTTCTCCACCCGATATGCCATTAAATTGCATTCGTCGTTGCCGCATTTGTCCCAGAAACCGTAATAAGTCCACTAGAAGAATGTGTCAAAAATGTAACAACCATGCATGTAAAGATTACATGCGAGATGTGTGCAGAGCATGTTTTTCAATATAAAAAGTATTGTATGTTTGACATCTATTTTCTCGTATATGTTTATTTTTCTTTTATTTTTTCTGTTCAGTTCAGTATATTTATGTGTTAGTCGACCTACATGAATATTCACTTTATATTATATCTTTTAATTTTCTTATCATAAGATTCAGGTTAATGTATTACATGTTATCAAACAAAGGTACAACAAACATTCAGCAGAACGAATTATTAACTAAATAAGTTGGATTACCGTTGTAATCGGATGAGTAAAATACACGCGCCTAAGGGAGGGTTAAGTAGAATTTTATAAATTCCAATTAATAGATTAAAAATAAATAATATTCTTGGACTATTCATTGAACTATTTTGTAAAATGACGAGTACTTACTTCAAAATGGCGAAACATTGATATCAACAAAAACTTGAAATAAACAAAAACTACGCCTGAACCAACATTTTAAAAACAAAAGACGACCTGTGATACATCATTGGAATGGGAATTTAGAGAGCTATCGTTCTATGAAAAAAATCGGTAGGTTACTATTTAAAAAAAGAAAAATAAGGCCACTTCCGGTAAAACCGGAAGTGATAGCTGTTTTAACGTCAAAAAATGTATTTTGATCCTCTAAACCTTTATCCAAAGTATAAAATTTCTATCTCTTGTTTTAACAAAATTAAGGCATGTATAATGATTTAGTTGACACCTGGTATACTATATTGTAGACTGGTTATTACTACAAATGTAATGTAAAATAATAAACTACTTAGGAGGTTAAGAATAAAGTGAATTGCTAGTAAATTCAAATATATTAAATGGTTTCAGGAGTGCAACAGATTCTAGTTTAACTGCGCATGTAATCGTAACGTAAATGATAATTTTAATTTATAATTGTGATTCGTTCAAGTAGATAATTGTATTAACAATGTTGCTGTTAATAATTTATTTAGCTTATAAGAGCACATTAAACACTAAAGCCAAATCAACTGGAGAACCGTGGAAACAAAAAGAATTATTTTTAGCGGCGTCCAGAAATGCAAAATATTGTTCAACGCTTTAGGTGATGAAATTGTTTAAAATACATTTTATGAGAAAACATAAACCGAAATATGAATTAATATTATAAGCGTTTGAACATTATGTTGTATACAAAAATATTCAAAACAATCATGTTCAACAATATGGTTCATAAAGAGAATCAAAAGATCGAGTTCTAAAACAAAAGCAAATATCTGGTGTAAAACAATTAACAACTTTAACCCCATAAAGTGGAAATTAAAATAAATGAAATAATTTTAATAAGATTGTTTTAGGATAATCTTTTATAAGAAGTTCATTACGAAAATAGGCAACATTGTGAAAACAAAAACAATAAACTATGGCAAACAGACGTCTAAACCTCATCTCAGATATAGGTTCATAGATCTAGATGCTAACTTAAAAAAAATTTCAAAGCCGCCGGTTTCTATAAAAAACATGGATAATACAGTTTACACATTTTCACTATTTATTTAATTTTTCCACCTCTTTCGCTTTATGGTAAGAAACGTTATAAAGAAAGGTTATGTAAAATCTTTAAAAAATAGTCTACACATTTTCTTACAAAATTAATCAGTATTCACACATTCAAAAAAATTGAACTAATACTTTGTCACCGGATGTGAAAATTTTAATAAGGCATGGTAGATAACTTTACGATAAATTTCGTTTTAAGAGTCAAAGACTTAAAATGTTTCGTTTTCATCTGTTAATGTATTGAGTATTGAAATTGGTTAAAAGTTTTTTGAATGGTTAAGATATTGTAAAGGGTATTTTGGTGGTGACAAGTGAATCTTGCAGCACCAACACAAAAATTTAAACTCGTTTGGAAAATATTATTGAAGTTTAGTTATAATTTACGGTATTTATTTTATGGTTTGGTGTGACCACTACTGGACTATTTGAGGGCAGTGGTTGTTCGCTCCAGGGGTTGGAAACGTATTCGGGCGCCAACCAAAGATAAGATACTGTCCAGGCGGTCTTTGGGTCTAATCCTGAACGTTTACGGTTTCCAAACGGCTGCTCCACATGCTACAGCGGAGGAAAATTTAGGTTCTTATCCTGTGCTAAAAGATGCACCTAAAACAACGTGAATTCGGACGGACGTCATATACGGAAGGTCACATGTCCCCATAACAAACGAAATCCTTCACCAAAGATTTATGATGAATGAATGATCAGTACCAAAGCAACTTTTGCCTAGTCATAAGTCGAAATTTACAGAAGTCGGTTACTTCTTGCCCATATGTTAGCGGTTGGAATGTATTATTAAGATAGTTTCTTTTACACAATGGGAGCGAATAGTAGTTTACGGGGTTCATACGATAGAAGTCATTACAGGTTTAACTTTAATTATTTATATCGAAAATGTTATTTAACAATGCAATTTCCTAAGAAATAAATCAATTAATTTATAAAACTGTGTTCATTATTCATTATTTTATTAGTTTGAGACTCCCTTAGTTATATTTATAGGATATCACCTTCTATTTTTGAATAATTTGGTGTATTTATCTCTAATATTAGAATGAAAGGTTTTGAGTGTATATATATATATATATATATATATATATATATATATATATATATATATATATATATATATATATATATATATTGGAAAGTTCGTCATGTAATTCCTCGTATTAGCAGATGTCATGTCATGTAATTGTTAGTCGTCAAAGCGATAGGGCGTGTTTGTGATGGCTCCAGCTTCTACCTTGGATTAGTGAAGCAAGTCCGGATTAATTTGACAATTTCTAAATCAATACAGTTACGGTACGGTACGGGTGAGTTTTTGAACATATTTTAGACTCAGCGGTTTTAATATTAATAATGGACAAAGCCAATAATCTAACCAGTAAAATTTTGTAACGTGTACAAAAAAAGACGCGTAAATAACATTTGGGATTGCTGTAGGGTTGAATTTCTACGAAAAAATTACGGCTCTTTTAAACCCATACCAGATGTGATTGTTAAAACTCGTAAAATTGTAGAGTGAGTTGAAAGCGCAAATAGCGCCCCTTTGTCTTGAACTAAAACATTTTTGCAATGACAATCAACATAACTTAATTTTAACTGGATCGAATCCGCATTCCAAATCAAAAAAAAGCAAATAAATAAACAAATAAACAAATAACTAGCTCTAATTTGTAATCGAAATTCTGGATGAAATACGGTTTCTTTTCTCAAACAAATAAAACGCATTTTAGTAGTTAAAAGAAAGAAAGGTCAAGTAGTTTGGAGAAACCCGGGCGTGACAGTAGACAAATAACTGTCCGGTAGAAGGACGATACCGTTAGCAGGGAATGCTAGATCGTCCGGGGTACGATTTGGCCAGTAACCGGTCTGCTCGCTATGGTATTACTCAAGAAAACAATACAACTGCCTCGGATCGACCTGGCTACGAGGGGCGGCCAAGGTCGAAACAGGCAGGCTCCGTTGCTGACGACTTTGCAAGGAATAAATGGCGAGTCGGTACGTGGAATGTTAGAGGTATGCATGGTAAAGAATTTGAAGTTACGAATGTAATGTACGAAAGACACCTTGATATTCTGTGTGTATAGGAGACAAAGCGCAAAGAAAAGGATGCTGTGGAGATGGAGGATGGTAGCCTGACACTATGGTCAGGAGTTGAGACAGAAGTGCATGGCGCAAAAGGAGTTGGGATGATCATAAGTGAATTAGCGAAAAGATGTGTTAAACAGTACGAATTGGTATCTCCCCGGGTAATATGGGTTAGAATGCTATGCACCGGTGAATGGAGAAAGAGACCAGGAGCGTGAGAACTTCTGGAATGAAGTAGAGAACGTGTTAAACGTATGTAAGCCAAACGAAAGAGTGATTACAGTGGGCTATATGAACGGATGGGTGGGTGAACAGAGAGAACGCGTTCTAGGAAAGTTCGGAGACCAAGGAGTTAATGAGAACTGTGAACACCTGCTGAACATCTGTGTGTAGAGATGCCTGTTTGTATCCAATACGTGGTTTAAACATAAAATGTGCATATGTATGTATGGCAAAGAGATGAATCTAAAAGTATGATAGACTTGATAGAGTATGATGAACGGCTTAGAAACCTGGTGAAAGACACAAAAGTAATGCGCGGAGCGGAGTGTGGATCGGACCACGTTTTGGTTGTATCGAGAGTGTGTTTAGGGCAAAAGTGGGTCTGGAGAAGGAAAGCAAACGTAATGCGAACGTCCAGAATTAGGGTTAACAAACTAGTGGATAATGGTGCGAGAATGAAATACGCAGATGCTGTGAGTAAAGAGTTGAATGTGACTAAAACAGTGTGGAACGAACAAAAAAAGACACTAACGTTGAAAGTGCACGGATAAGCTTGAAAAACTGTTGTCAATTGTGCCGTGCGGATATGTGGAAGAGTGACTGTAAGAAGACAGAAAAAATGTGCTTGGTGGAATGAGTCGGTAAAAAAGGCAGTGTGTAAGAAAAATAATGCGTACATAGCAGTGATTGCTGCAAAAAATGAGACTGAGAAGAAGTGATTGTATGAGGTGTACAGATTAAGAAATAAAGAAGCGAAGGAGGCAGTGAGAATAAGTAAAGAGGAAGTGATGTTTGTGGAAGGAGAGAAAATGCAGAATGATTTTGAGAGAAACAAAAAACTCTTCTGGAAATGGGTCAAAAATACAAAACGTGGGCTAAAACAGAACGCTGCATTAGTGATGAATGCTAGCAACGAAATAGTATGGGACGATTGTGAAGTGAGGAAATGCTGGCAAGAATATTTCGGAAAGCTGTACAGTAGTGAGGAAAGTAAGACTGAAGGGTTAAATAAGCAGAATATAGAAGAAATGATGAATGAAACTGAGAAGGATATTGGAATAAATGAGGTAGAGAAAACGGTAGGAAGGTTAAAAAACGGCAAGGGAGCAGGCGAAGATGAAATCACTGGTGAAATGCTCAAGTATGGTGGTGCAAAGCTTATACGAAGATTGTGTGAATTATTCAATGTATGCATTATGTATGGAAAAGTGCCGAGTGATTGGAAGAGCGCGATCATTGTACCATTGTATAAGGGTAAGGGGAACAAGAGTGATTGTAAGAACTACAGAGGAATAAGCTTGCTCAGCGTGCCTGCTAAAGTATTTGGAAGAATACTGATTGATAGAGTACGAGAAACTACACAAACTAAGATTTGGGATGTGCAAGGTGGCTTCATGCCAGGGAGAGGATGTGTCGATCAGATAGTTGCTCTCCAGCAGGTGATCGAAAAGTGTTTAAAGGTAAAAGGAAGTTGTTCTGTGCGTTTGTAGATCTGGAGAAAACATGTGACAGAGTGAATAAGGAGAAGCTGTGGGAAATATTAAATGAATATGGCGTAAATAAAGGTCTAATAAATGGAATAAAGGCAGTATACAACGGTAGTCGGGCATGTATTAGGGCGAGAGGAGGTGTGAGTGAATACTTTAAGATTGAGCAAGGAGTGCGACAAGGCTGTGTGATGTCACCGTGGTTGTTCAATGTATACATGGATAAATGTCTTAGACAAGCATGTACCGATACAAATGGTGTAATGATTGGTGACGTAAATGTACGACTTCTGGTGTATGCAGATGACACAGTCTTATTAAGTGACAGTGCGGATGAGCTGCAAACCGCTCTGAGGAAGTTTGATACAGTCTGTGAGAGCATGGACCTAAAGGTAAACGTGAACAAAACTAAGATTGTGGTGTTCAATCGGGAAGGTGGAAAGGAGAGTAGAGTATTTACTCTGCAAGATGAAACTGTGGAGCAAGTGGACGAAATGGTATATCTCGGTAGAATGTTTACTGCAGATGGTACAATTGAGAGCGAGATTGGACGAAGGGTCAATGCTGGAAGGAAAGTGATTGGAAGTATGTGGACGATAATGAGAAATGAAAGCATGAGCCTAGCTGCGAAACGAGCAATCTATAATGGCCTATTCGTCCGTCAGTACTGTATGGAAGTGAGACATGGGTATGTCAAATGCGAAAGAAATAAAGCGGTATGAGATTCTGAGAAGCGCATGTAAAACGAGTAGGGACAAGATAAAAAATGAATTCATAATGACGGAGTGTGGTGAGGAAGAGACGATGATGGATAGATATAAAAGTTGTACATTACGTTGGTTTGGTCACATTGAGTGAATGAACAACGCAAGATTAACGAAATAAATATATGTGGGTGAGGTTGGAGGAAAGGCCGGCCCTGGTAGGCCGCGTAAAACTTGGCTGAATGTAGTAGAATGTATGATAAAGGAAAGAAAGATAAGGAGTTTTAAAACAAAAGGGCATGTCAGAGACTATGTATGAATCTTGCGGAAGCTAGGGAGGTATGCGGAGATAGGAAAGCATGAAAAAGGATTGTGAATGAAAAATAAATAAGAGGCAGGGATTGTTTTGCCTACCCCGCAAGGGAATGGCGTGAAGGTTAAGTAAGTGAATTGGCATTAAATAAATGCTATAAATATAAATATACCTTGACTTAGAATCTAGAACACGATATATACAACAGACAAACAGATTGGACTGTCAAACCATCTAGGCTTAGAAACATCCAGATATCTTATAATAGGTTTTCATAATATGTATATATATATATATATATATATATATATATATATATATATATATATATATAGACATTAGAAAGTTGGTCATGTAATTCTTCGTATTAGCAGATGAATTGGCATTAACAAAATAGATAGATAAAAATGTAAATAGACCGGCTGCACTTAGAATCTAGGGAACACGATATATCCGGCTCTACCTACAACAGATAAACAGACTTGGGCTATCAAACCATCTACCCGCTTAGAAACAAGCAGATATATTATAATAGGATTTCAAACTGGTCGAGAAATCGAGCAACTTTGATAAATGTGGCATTAAAGGCATCCGAGTTTTTCTCAATACGGAACGTTATCCGTACGATAACTTAAGCATTAATTATGATAATAATTGCTATGAGTCGCGGCAATATTTTTCCTACATGTGTAACTCAGCTAATTACATTAGCACATAACGTATGAAATTCGACGTCAACATAATACTTTGATGGTTACATTGTTATTAACATTGATATTTTGATAAATTAGTTTATATGGAAATATGTTCTCAACTAAGTACAATACTTTATCAGTCATTAGATCATTTTGCGATGATTAAGCAATTGAACATTAATTGAACAAGCACACCGAATTAAATAATCTCAAAATGTTGAACAACGTCAAAATTAGAAAGTTATGTGTAAACAGAAGAGCTGACAACATTGTAATTTATTCGAAGTTCTAACAACCATACAACTTGATAATTTCACTACACATCGATATATCATTATGTACATTATCAGTGATATTATGGAATGATTGTAATGTAATAAGTTTGTCTCTTAATGTGACATTAAGCATGAGTTTTCTACCCGAACGTTATCCGGATAACAGATTTTGCTGTGACTTATGCAATCTAATACGAAATGTACGCAATATTTTAATCATCCTACTACCTGTGCCAACTCCAGCTCAATTTACAACTATAGCACCATTAATGGTAGTAGACAGTTAAAATCACTATATTAGTACTGGTTGTAATGGTTGATGTGTTAGGATTAAAAACAGCAAGAAATATATTTAACCCTAAAGGGCTAGCGGTATATAATGGAGGGAAAGTTGCTCGCTATGTATGAAAGCCCCCGTTTCTATGATACACTTGAGATAGTGAATTTCGAAAACAAGCCAACTCATTAATTCAAAAACATCACCTTATTAATGGGGGATATGGATGTGACCCTTTCCATTTATTCCCACTTATACTTTGTGAATTATTATCGACAACGGGTGAGGTGTACGTTAAAGGGCGGACAATAGAAAGTGACTATATGCGAAAAATGTTTATAGCAACCTATTACAGAGCTTGAATAAGAACCTTTTTTCGCATACCCAAAGCATTTGTCAATCTCTAATGTACATTATTTATATGATAATTATGTAATGACATTGTAATTAAATTATTTTCTTAAGTTGTAGTTTATTACATTCATCTATATAACTAGAACTCATATTAAAGTACATATTACTGAATAAATTTTATATTTACATAAATTAGAATATAAAAATAAATTTTAAGACATTATGTTTTTCAAATTTAAGAAGAGTTTGATGTGCTGTGACTTAACACTTTGTAGTACCTTTACTGGATCTTGTCGGTTTTGTTCATAATTTTTTTTTTCTCACATTTAATTTCCATTAATATATTTTCATTTACTGTGGTCTACGAAACATCGGAATCGTTCATAACAGGTATCTTCATCGCTTCGTTATAATCTTTACTCGCCATACGTTGAGGCTTCATATCAGGTTCTGAGAACCTTCTATTTTGAGACGTTGTTCGTGAGTGTTACAAAACCCACATATCATAAACTTACATACAAAACAGCATATCTGCATACATTAAAATATTAGTTTTTTTACAAAACCAAGACAAGTTTTAAATTATACAATAAAATTCCTTAACTCTAATACATAATATTGTATTTTGAGACATCTGTGACAAGAATATATGTTTTGTACACACTTTGCGTAATTCTATACACTATCAATTTTCAACTGTATGCCTTCCCAAACAATGTGGGATTAGTTAATGCGTCTTTTTCTAATTTAGAAAATATGATAAATAACTGACTAACACTCTTCTTTTTCCTCTAAAATCATCTCACTGATTTGGCTTGTTTCGCACTGCTTCAAGTTCTACCGTGAAAACAACTTCTAATTGTGCCGAATTTAGCTTTTGTATTAAGCAAGTCAAACGATATGGATTCTTTAAATACCGGTCACACAATTTCACACCATTTTTATACTTCTTGGCGAGTGCTTTACATTCGTCTTCCGTATACTATCGTTCTAAACCATACACTGCTTCATGTTCAGTATCAAATATTAATCCCGACAAATCTTGAACTAAACGATCCACCACGGTACGTGCATCTACAGCTTTGATCCACGATTCAGCTACGTAGCAATCCACATATTTTATTGTATTCACACATCACTTAAATGCCTTAGTGACCTCTAACTCAACCACCCCAGGTAATAATGTCATTATTTCCAACATAATATTTATACTTTTACAATTTATTCATATCTGACAATAACAGCCAAATTGTTTGTTTTCGGGTCCACCAAATCGTTAAGTTGGTAGGTGTTATAATCTACTTTTAATAAAACTAACAATTTTAAAAACTCCACTAGACTTTCGAACCTCAAAATTATTTCATGCAATACTGCATCATCTATCTTGATTATTCCATTCGTTATCATCAAACACTTCATATTGATTGTTTAACCAGCGTAATTTCACAACTAATGCAAAGGATAAATGTGGAGAAATACCAATGCACACATAATTTGAATGCGATTTATTTCAGTAATATAATGATTGACCGACCAACTACACGTGTTTGCGCTCTACATTTTCTGTTACCGGCACTTTCTTTACAGCTTGTCTGTGTCTTTTCAATAACTTATTAAGATTATCCATACCGCATGTATCTGTTTAGTTTTATACATATTATGAATAAAAAAAGACACCAGAATATGGAAATGTATGTAAAAAAATAGCTACTAACCGCTCCTATCTAAATTTCAGAGTACATTAATAAGGTACGTAAACCAATTAAAAGGTCGTTTGCGGAGCGATTCCGCAATCTTATACTAATTGCAGAATTAAAAAAATCTTAACAGGGAACAAGTAACCGCTTCTATCTAAATTCTAGAATACATCAAAAAAGATCAATAAACAAAGTCAATAAACCCAGTAACAGGTCTTTGAAGGAGCATCCTTCCGCGAAGGAAACCTACTCACTCATTTTGGTAGAAGCTGGGTTCAACTGAGTATCTAGGGTTCGTATAGTTAATATTAGGGCTCTTCGAATCTTAAATCCTTTACACAGGGCTTCTTGTTTATTATGGCGAGAAAATTTAAAAATTAAAATAGCGCGTCGAAGGAGTTTTAATAGTTAATTATATGTAAATCAATAACTATACAGAAATTTTGCTCCATACACAGCATTAATAATAATTACATAGTATAGAGTAACAACTATGATAGCACTGTTTTCTCTAAACGAATATTAAATTGGTTGTTTTACATTCTTGCCTTAATGAACAGATTTAAACATATTTAGTCTTTAATATTTCATTAAATTGCTGTGTACGGTAATCCTCAGACTCTATGGTAACCTCAAGCAGCACATACTTAAACTACTTTAGATCTACTGTTGCCCTCTCGCCGTACTTTGTTGGTATTATATCCAATCTATTTTTCTTGCACTCTAACATCTCTAAGTCATTAATATTTATAAAGAGTATAAAACATATTAAGGCATAATATTCAAAATTATAGTGGAAGAATTACCAGCAAGACTGACACGAGATCGTATAACAGCTACCCCTACTTTCCTATATTTATGCTGGCCGTCTCACTGATTTTCGTGACCCTTTTGTGGCTTAGATCATACCGCTCCGTCGAGGCTCCATTTCCAGCAGTTACGGATCCGTCGGGATCCCTTTTTCAGCAACTGCTGAAACGTAGCCCTCACTTTTAACAGCTGAAGGTCAGCCAGCAACTGCAATTAGGAAAGAGCCCGGTGGCGCACGCTCATCAAAGTAAGGGATTCGCTTACTTCCAATAAGGGCTTTGTATGCCACCCGTGGCGCTTAGCAAACAAGTATACCCGCAGATACGCAGACACGCGTAAGAAACTTACGAATCATTGGAAAACGTGTTTGTGCAAAGTTGCCGTTTTAATCCTCGACGAAAAAAAGGGAACCGGTTAATTTGACCACGAACTAAGGCGTTAATGCCTTTTGAAGAACGGCCAATCTTTAATTGAATGTTACAATTATTTCCTCTTGTGAATAAATCAGCCAAGATTGTAAGTAGAAATATTGAATGATAGAGTTCATTGGAAAAGAATAACGCAAGTGTAAAATTACATTTCCATAAAGCGTACAAAAGCATCTTAATACTGAACATAACACGAAATAAAATTATGCTCTAAATTTTCTAAATTATGCCAATAATAGAAAAGTAAACAATCACTCTCACAAATTACTTATGAGTACTTCTGCTAACGATGGTAAACAGGTAACCGACTTCAGCTAAAGCCTGTCGGACAAGATCCATTTTCTTGTACAGATTCATGTACCGTGTGTCCTGATTACGCTGTTTCAGTTGTTTTTTAAAGATTTGTTATTATCAAGGATGAAAGTTTGCAGTTTTTACATCCACAGACTACTTTGTTGACCTAGATTTCATGGTAAAATCGAAAATGTATCATCTTCTCTTGTTTTTGACTTTTTGTGTGGTCTTTGAGTAATAATATATATTTTCATTTTCTTTAATGGGAATTATAGTTGTCTTGGCAACCATCAGCTGCAGTTCTTTCTTAGCTTTTCAAAAATATAAATATCCAGATATATAATTTCAAAGTGACAGACTTAATAAGGATTTTCTGGGAAAAAGGCAATATAAGCATCGTAAAACCAGTATATCACAGAAACAAAAAATTTCAACATAAACAAATGTTTGAAATGTCATCCTTTCAATAAATTGTTTTCCTTTTACCGCAAACAACTGACGAGCTGACAATCAAAGTATGCTCTGAACATATTGCTGTGAATTTAATATTGTTGCAAATTATTATTGCTGTAACATAACACAGTGGTGAGCTACGAAACGAAAATTTTGAAAAATATGATAGCATTTATAGAAAGTAGAGAAAATGCAGATAAAGCTTCTAAATTACAGTTCACATTTTCGCCAGTGTTGCTTATTGTAGGTATCCTAAACGACGTCAGACAAATAAAGTAGTATTTTCAAGATTACAAAACAATCTCATTCAGTTTGGGACCTTTGGTAAACCTAAAGGTAATCGAGAAAAGGAAGAAATAATCGTGTTGGTGGTTGCTGAAGCAAATCCAAGGGTTTTCTGTACAGAAGTTGAGGCAGAAATTGGAGTATCGTCCTTATAAAATTCGAATTTCACATAAACTAAATCCTGGCGATTCCGAGGGGAGAATTAAGTTCTATCACTGTTTTTTACAAAAGTCCCAGGATTTACCAAGTTTTGGTAGTTTGGAAATGTTATATGGTCTGATGAAATTCATAGGCGCAGGAATATTCAGCCGACACAATACTCGCCATTGGTCAAACGGAAACGATCATTCAACGTTTGCTCGTCAAATTCAAGGTCGATTTCAGTGTAATGTATCCTGCTTTATACTTGGAATATTTCATATTTTCGAAGGAAATTTTAATGCTGAGCGACTACCAGGCATTCCTGAAAAATATCTTCCAAATATTTTTTTCAGCAAAACGTTGCCCCAGCCCACAAAGCTTTTGCATTGAGGAATTACTTAGAAAACATTTTCCCACATCGTTGGATTGCAACATTCGGTTCGGTGTTATGGCCGTCACGATCTCCAGGTCTATCAACACAGGATTTTCTCGCAATGGGTTTTCTGAAAAACATAATTTGCAAAATCGTCATAATACTATTCAAGAACTGCACAATTCTGTAGAAGTAACATGTCGTAAGGTGCAACCAGTTCATTTTTGATGTGCAATAGGACCGTTGCAAGAAAGCGTGAATTGTCTATAAGAGAAAATTGCAGTCAGTTTGAGAGTATATTTTTCTATTTAATTGTGGTGTTTTTTATTGTTCTGGTTGTTTGTATATTTTTAAATTGTTCCGTTTCTGTGGTATATGGATTTTACGATGCTTATCTTGCCTTCTTTCCAGAACATCCATGTTACGCCTGTCATTCTTAAAAATAAATATTTCGATGTTTATATTTCTGAAGAGCTGAGAAGGAACTGCAGCTGATTGGTGCCAAGCCAACTATGATTCCCATTTAAAAAAGTGCAAGTTTATATTATTACTCAAAAACCGCACCCGCTAAAAAAAATCTAGGCACTTCGCAACACATAAGTACCGTTGACGAAATATATTAGAATAATATTAAGCGTGGTATAAGACCTGTAAAAGGTGTAGAAATATCGACGTTTGGCTATAAGTCGAAATCAAAAGAAGATACTAAACTTTCCAGTTTGCAATTTCCGCAGTGTTTGAGAGCGTTAGATGGTAGACATACCTTTGTTGTTGTAGGTGACAACGCATTTCCTTTGTTACCCAATCTACTGAAACCCTAGTAACAGAGAGGGTGTTGCGTGATTGAAGAATATTTTATCACTGTTTGTCAAGGGCGAAGATAAATGAGATCGAAATACCAAAGAGAAGGTTTGATGGTCTACTCACACATATAAAGGAATAATAACTTCTAAAATGCACATTATATTTGTGTAAAACCTACATGGTCTGCATCTGCGCTGGTTTTTGTGTGGGCTCATATTTTCTATATTCGCTCAAATAATTGATCCTCAGGCCATTCCACTTCGCCTTAATTTCTGATATAGTGATTTCTCTCCCCAGATATTTCAGGCATTCCTTAATTTCTTGTAACGCAGCACTCTTGGCATACAAACACTGATTGGCTCTGAAGGGCCCATCTTTCTAATTAATATTAGTATTAGTATTAATATTAATAATACAAGATTTTTAAGGTACCCTTATTTTCTTATATTGAATTTTTTGTGTACAATAAATCTTATGGAAGATTGTGTATGCAACGTTACGTAATACTTAGTATCATAGTAACAAATCTTGAACAAGAAAATTGATCTTGCCAGACACGCTTAAGGCCTACAAGCCATGCTAACTGTCGCATGGTAACAGTTACTATTGTAAAGATACAGAAATCCTTACAAAAATCTGTAAATTAATTCCTTAATTATTCGTTTGTCTTGCGTTGGGAAGGCTCTGGTGCATTTCTGTAATTAATTATTTCCCCTTCTCCGTAGTTACGAAATCGTTTTATTTTTCGACGCAAGAACCCTACCAACGCGCCACTTCCATTCTTTCACTCAATCACGTTAGACCGCGGATCATATAAGCGGAACCGCGACGCGATATCAATTTACAGGGCAGTTTTAACCACAGTCTCAAACGTGAGCCCCTTCCTGCGTAAGAGCTTTTATGACTTTTAAACTCTTAATTTCAAAAAAGAACTTAGCGTTTTCACGCTTACCGTTTTGCTCCATTTCTATTGGGTCTCTGATTTCCCAGCATTTTATCCTGGGGGTGTTAGGCTGCACCTCGGTGGACACCCGGCCTTCTCTTAAAATAATTATCTTTTCTTTTTTAATCTTCTAAACCTCCACTAATAACAGCCGTGATGGTGAAGCACGGTGCAACCCTAACGATTGTATCCCAAACCCCGAACGCTGCCCGACACCTACACACATACGCACACATCATCGCCACACCGCCATTATCATCACGCACACGCTCCCATCCAAACGCTTCTTCCATTGCTACCTCACCCACACATTCCTACACCTCTACACGTTCTATCGCCTCCACAAAACCTTCAAAACCAACACACAAACTACTCACACCTTCACACAAACCTTCCAGGCTAGCTACACCCGCCCAGCAACCTATACATACCGTAATTCCTGTACTCGCTATCCCCAATCCTAATCCTACCCGGTCTCAATCCCCTATATATTGCATTCGCAATATACCTAAATCCATAACCACCCCGAAAACCCTGTTTAACTACTTGAAATCCCTTAACCTTCCCTGGTTGAACTTAATGAACAACCGCACTTGTCTCCTACAGACCTCCTCTCTCTTGCCGGATGGTACACAACTTAGGCTGCTACACCACTTCGACGATTTCACAGTCACTCTAACAAAACTCTTTGGTCCCCGTTCCTCCAACTCCTCTCCTAGACCCCTTTATTTTCCTGCGTAATTCCTCACGTGGATAAGGATATACTAGCCGAAGAGGTGCGGGATGCAATCGATCTTCCACACGTGAGCAAGGTCGTTCGTATCACCTCTAAGGCCACGAACACTACCACAACCCTAGTCCGCGTACCCCATCCAAACCACCTTTGACTTCCTCCTCGCACGCGGTGTCGTCATGTTCGGGCGACACTGTAGATGCGAACCATGCCTTATCCCGCAACCTCTCCCCAAGTATTGTTCGACCTGCACGCAGGTGGGACATACGGTTGAGGGGTGCCCATCCCGCTCCATCCGTTGCCCTAACTGTGGCGAAAGCCACAGATCCTCTTCCTGCAAATCCTCGGTAATCCAAGGTGTAACAACTGCGAGGAAGCACATCCTACCTTTTCCTTTAGGTGCCGGAAGCGACGGGACCACCCAGTTCCACGTCGAAGATGGCAACCCTCGAATCCACCCTGTCTTCCGACGAGTCCGGGTTGGAGGACACCGCACACCTTAAACCCATCCCTGACACAGAGTCCTTCTCCATTAAACACGTTCTCCATCTCTTCACCCACACCCCTCTTAGCATGTTTCACGATCAGCGAAATATGGCCATTCCTGTCTTAGATTCGCTATCCCGATCCTACCTCCAACGGAGTACTGGTGCCTGCGCATCCGGCATGCGAACGGCGGTCTCCCTAATCCGATTATCCAACCGTTAAATTCCTCCAAAATGGATATCCCAGCAGGGACCGTTAGTGCCGGGGACGTTCGTCTGAAACTCTCCTTACTTAAATTCTTTCTACACGAACATAATACACATCCTTTCCATCACGGAAACAAAGCTAACTAACAGATGCACACTTAATTTCAGCACATATCAGACCTTCCTAAACAGCCAACGTGGAACCGCCCTCTTAATTAAAAATTGCCTCCCATCCACTCCTTTTCAACTTCCTGGGTACCTACAGCATCTCGAATGCGTTGCCTTAATTTAGGCATCCAGCCTCCCTAATTCAGTCATCGTAGGTGATTTTAATGCCCGCCACATCCAATTCGGTGACACCGCAACTAATGGCAACGGTAACAGGCTATCATCGGCTCTATTGCAGTTGCGCTCTTGCGAATCGCTAACGCACAGCCAACATATTTCAGACGTTTAGGTGGCTCGATAGTAGATCATATTAGAGTTTCCGAACCTATAGCACACTGTTTCGATCGTGAGTGCTTCGTAGGCACCAAGATAATACCAGATCTCATACCACTACTAGTCAACGCTTTATTTTGTCCAGCTCCCTCAGAACCTCCTCAATGTACAGTCATTAGAGATTTATCGAAAGTAGACTCCAACAACCTTCCAACATCCAATCTTCAAACGACCCAAGATCTCGAGAGAGCAATTAGAGACTTAACTTCCGTAATTACGGAAGCGGTCGACATTTCTGTCCTATTAATAAACATCGACATTTCCCGAAAACCGATCCTACGGCACATCGTGAACTGACTCAAGGAAAAGACGAATCTATTGTCAATTTTTGAGATCTAGGGATCTAGCTCTCAAGACCGAATGCAATCGCATTAACGAAGCCACCTCCAGTTAACCGATCTTCAGAGCAAACTAATCTCCTCCGGCTGAGGAAAGGCCGACTTATTCGGTCTCCACATACAATCCATTTTCCGATCCTCAGATAATCTTCAGTTCAACATCCGGTTCAAGGCACTCCTGTAGAGTCGCCTTGAAGAATTCCGCAACCTTAACTTTCCGAAATCCAGCTCGATAACGAGAATCCATTCACGCCCGATCAGGTCAACTTATATTTAAAAAAAAGGAAAAATTCAGCCCTAGCCCATGAAGGCCTAAATCGAAGAATCCTCCGATACCTACCCAATCCAGCCCTCCGATTACTCGTTGACATTTACAATAAATGCCTAATCCTATCTCACTTCCTGACGGACTGAAAATCGGCATCCACCCTCATGATCACCAAACCCACCGTTTCTTGGACGATTAATCGAAACAGCGAAACGGCCTCCCGCCTCATATCCAAAACCCTATGGAACTTCCGCAACGGGCGAACAGATGGAGAGTCTCCGTCAATCCCACCAAAATCCTCTTCCGACATCCTAACTACACCGAACACAAATTCCCAAAGCTAGCCTCCAGAAATGTTTCCCTCGCCTTAAACCAAGAAAGACTACCACTCCAACAAGAAGTCACCTACCTAGGAATACTCTTCACTAGAACCCTCAATTGGCACCCTGATGTACAAATAACACTTAATAGGATAAGAACCACACTTACAAAACGTACATTCGCCATGTTTGTGATTTCCGAGCACTAACATACGCTAACATAAACCCCAATCACATTTCCTCTATCGCTTTCTGTGAACGCCGAATACTCAGACGCATGCACGGGTTACCTCTCGGGTACCTGAGAGGTAACCACACAACACGACATGCAAGCATACCAACCATCACACACAGAATTCAAACACTACAGAAAGACTTTACACATAAAAGAATTTTCGGCGACACTATCCCTACCAAACAAATCTTTCCACTCCCTACAACTGCCGTTTTCCCAAATTCCTACGAAGAAAACCTAAATTAAAATTGAAACACCCCCTCCCTCGCGATCTTTACACAACTCCTTGACGACATCCCCGAGGAGATACAAGAAAACCTAGACAATATCCCACATGCCCTCCGCATCTCCTTCCATTGGTTGACGACCTAGCATTATACCGACAACGAATTGGATTACCCACACCAAGAACGCTACACCCCACTAAACAACACGAACACTTAAATCAATTAACACAATGTTAAATACTCAAATCTAAATATTTTTTTACACCAAAAACAACCACATCTCATGATTGTAAACTATGCAATAACACAAAACATCACCAACAAGCATGGATTGGCCTGGGTTGAAGAGGTGAAGCACTCCTGAACAGACTAAGATATATAAGCTACAAATAAGTAAATACTAAACATAAGAATGAGCATTTGAGCATTCTAACAAAAAAAAAGGTATTAATTACTTCTCCGCTGAAGTCCTCATTGACTTACTTCTCTCTGAATACTCGCCGACTTTTGGATACTGAATTATCATATTACTTTCGTCCTGAGGTCCTCTTCAACCTACTTAGCCGCCGAATTATCTTATTTCTACCTGCCTACCCACTCTGGGGTAAGTCATAAAGCCAGTTTTCCGCTAGAAAGGTTTATTTTCTGCCTCGCAGATTATTAATCCATACCCTCTGCAAAATACCGCAATACCTGTGCACTAACACTTTCTCGGGCGTGTGCTCAGCGTAAACAAACATCCTATTACAAAAAATCCTCTTCGCTTTTAGACGTATGCCTGAAAAGTACTGAGATTTCCTCGCGAATTTACTCCCAAGTCATAAGCCTCTAGATGTATTTTCTCACATTTACTTGTCTGGAAGGCGTAGGCCTCATCAGTTTATCGTCCTTCTAGTTAACCAATGGAGCGTACGCCCGTTTGGTACCTACAAACATCCGAACTGGGAACCCAGTAAAACCTGAGGATCTTAATCGATACACAATCGTTATAAGTTTCCGTTTGCACCAGATTGTCCTTTTAAAACCAGTATAGATCCTGTCGACCTGTGATTAATTCAAAAACACCTAGTGTTCGTATCCAGACTACAAGTACTACACCCCGCTTCCTGAAAGAGTAAATAAATACTTTAAGAATTAATCATTTCTATGTCGTAGAAATCCCGATCTAATTTCTCAAAGAGAATCTCTATTCGTATAATTTTCCATTAAACCATAATAATAAATCGCATATAAAATAAAATATAAACCCTTATAGTGCACCTCTTAGTAAATACGAAGTTATCACGTTTCGTATAAGTGGTAAAAGAAACACCATCAACAATAATGAATTCATCCATACTCGAGTTTACGAGCTATTTCATGTTAGATCTTTTTGCATAATTAAGAGTAATTATTTCAAAACCCCGAAGTTACAGATGCTAAATAAATAAAAGCGACATTGAAATTCATTTTAAAAAAAGATATCAAGAACACATGCTGAGCCAGTAAACCACATATAAAGTCATTGCCCTCATAAAGCGCGTTATCAGAACTTTTTTCGATTCTAAGGATATATTTATATAAATACTATATATACAGGGTGTTTCATTAATAATGGGAAATAATTAAACTGTAGAATTTTGTGTTCAAAATCTGAGTCACATGGTGTTTTATTTAATAATAATAATAATTTGATGATTTTTCCCCATTACACTGCAAACCTTACTAAATTATGGTAAATTGAATCATTTCTGCATATCGTTTAGAAGTGCGTACGACATATTCAAAATAAGTTCAGGTTTTGTGTAGTTGCCTCTGATCTGAATGAATCGTTCCGGTCTAGTAGGCGGCTGCCATTGCCGTTAGTTGTTTCTTTTTACTGTCACGAAAGATTTTGAATGTTACAAAATTTAAAAAGCTCATCAAGTAAAAATGCCCCGCCATAACAATTTTACCAATCGTGAAATACAAGACATGATTTGTGTTTATGTACAAGAAAACTACTCCTGTCTTGATGCTGCTGGAAGATATCGGAAAATGTACCAAAACAGAGTTCAACCTGGTCGCAAAACCTTTAGTTTTTAATAGATTAGGAGATACTGGACAATTTAAGCCCAAACGTGATGTGGGACGCCCTAAAAATTTAACTGTTGATCAGGAGGATGACATTTAGTGCCAATTGCTGATAATCCTCAACTAAGCACTCGGCGTTTAACAGCAATGACTGAAGTAAGCCATTCTTCAGTTTTTCGATTACTGAAAAAAGAAAATCTACGACCTTACCTCTTTACACCTGTACAAAACTTATTACTTATAGATTATCCTTTAAGATTAAATTTTGCTCAGTGGATGTTAAATAGAAAAAATGATAATCGTGATTTTATTAAAAACATTCTTTTACTGACCAGTCCACTTTTACACGTAGAGGGGTTTTCAACTGGAGAAATAGACACAGTTGAGATATTGAAAATCCGTATCTATTCCGAGAATCACATTTCCAACATGAATTTAGGGTTAATGTATTGTACGGTATATTTGGAGACAGTTTGTTGGGTCCTTATGAACTACCAGAAAATTTTAATGGTAACTCGTATTTGGAGTTTCTACAAACTAGACTTTTCGACGAGCTAGAGGAATAGCCACTTAACCGAAGGAGAGGTACGTGGTTCATGCAGGATGGGGCACCGCCTCATTATCCTTTAATAGTGCGGAACTATCTAGATCAGTAAATTCCTCATAGTTGGATTGGCAGAGGTAGTGAATTCCCGTGGCCGCCTAGAACTCCTGAAGGTAATCCCTTAGATTTCTATTTCTGATTTTATTAAAAACATTCTTTTTACTGACCAGTCCACTTTTACACGTAGAGGGGTTTTCAACTGGAGAAATAGACACAGTTGAGATATTGAAAATTCGTATCTATTCCGAGAATCACATTTCCAACATGAATTTAAGGTTAATGTATTGTACGGTATATTTGGAGACAGTTTGTTGGGTCCTTATGAACTACCAGAAAATTTGAATGGTAACTCGTATTTGGAGTTTCTACAAACTAGACTTTTCGACGAGCTAGAGGAATAGCCACTTAACCGAAGGACAGGTACGTGGGTCATGTAGGATGGGGCACCACCTCATTATCCTTTAATAGTGCGGAACTATCTAGATCAGTAAATTCCTCATAGTTGGATTGGCAGAGGTAGTGAATTCCTGTGGTCGCCTAGAACTCCTGAAGGTAATCCCTTAGATTTCTATTTCTGGGGGCATATGGAAACATTGGTATACTCACAAAAAATAAATAATCGTCAAGAGCTATGGCAGCAAATAGTAAATACTTGCTATCATCAAATGTTATCTAGTAATTCTTGGAAAATTAAGCGTACACATTGATTATATGTTTGGTAGTCAATGCAGTAACAATACTAGAGTAAACGTGATAATACCGTGTCATCCCAATGTTGACTTACGCATATGAATTTTGTATTGTATTTTCGGTAATGGCATTTAGTGTAGTCTGCATTGTTAGGATATCGTTAGATGTACATAGACCGTGATTGTATAGTAAGAAAGAGTACTGGCCCCACGTTGGTTAAAGATCTTAACAGCAACATTGGTTTAAAGCTGATATTACTATGTCTTCCCAATATTGACTTATCCATACAGAATTTCCATTATTGCATTTATATTAGTGGCAACTACTGCTGTTAAAAAATCGAAAGATTTACATTTAACTAATATGGTACGGTTCATTGCTGCAAATACAATACTGGCTATATATTGGATAGACATGTGGTCACAAAATTGACATAAAGGTAATAAAATTATATCATGTGAATATTGGCTTATCCATATCGATTTTCCATTATTGAGTTTATATTGGTGGCGTGTAGTACAGGCAATATTGTAATGAGATCGATAAATCTATACTTAACAAGCGTTATATAATACAACGTTATACACCCAATGCTTCAGCTATATTGGATAAACATTTAAATAGCCATATTGTCTTAAAACTGCTGCTCAATGTTGTAAAAATAATGCTTACATATCGAAAATCAAGATTCGATGTTTGTACAAAATTTTAGCCAATGTTATGTCTCACCTGGGAACGTAAAAATACAGTATCCACAATTCGATTATAAATCGGAATTTTTTTAACTTTGAGACATTGCCTTTACTGTAAGTTTTTAATTCAGAATACAGCTGTAGAGTATATGCAGTTAGAGTGGGGAATCCCTTATGCATTTACTAACTTTATGCTAATGAAATAATAATGATAGATCAGAAACTCTATTTCTAGGAAGCCACATTGCACAATTATAAATATTATTGGTTTGAAGTGTTTCTGTGCCTGTTAGATTCTAAATAAGTAAACGATAGAATTGAACAACAAAGACGATCAAACACGTTTCTCATAGTTACTGATCAAAATCGGCGTTATTTCGTTTGTGTAACGTGATACGCGTGTATCCGTAGTTTGTAAAATTTTAGCAGATAGAAAGACAGTAAAAACGTTGGACGCCAACATTCTGAAAGACCACAAATAAAATAAAAGGATATTGCAATATACACCGATAGGATGCTATACTATTACACATTAAACAACTGAAAAAGCAAAATGAAAAATAAAGCATATACGATAGCACCATTTATCAGTAAAGCTTAAAACTAATACAGAGCGACAGGAGATATGAAACCATGGCATTACAAACGGAAATATGTTTTAGAGACAAGGGAATCCAAAACTAAAAGTTAGTGTTCCTAAATTCTATCTACCGTTAACATTATATTAATTTTGAGCCTCAACATGTAACTCAGAATAAAAAATTGAAAGCTTTGCATCACAAAAATACGAACTGTTGCTAGTTTTTAAATATAGGACATGGAAGGGTACTAAAAAGATCTGTATAATGGATTTATATACTAATTATCGTAAATATTAGGTTTATCTGTTTTTTTACATAAAATAATGAAGTTTAATCGTACCCAAGCTTACATAAAGGCAACACATTACAATAGAAAAAAATTAAAGCAATTTATTAGTTTCTGTCGGTGCTGTGTTTTAAAAGTAAACCTTCATTATTTTTATCATATGCAAATCTCATAAATGTATATTCCACAGAGTTGGTAAGTGTGCAAAACATGTTTATCTAAATTTTAGATTTACCAAACCTTTTATTTCATTTTGAGCATACGGATTGTCATTATCTTCCACAGTTATGGATACAATATGGAACCTATACTAACGTATTGTGCATTAAAAATATACGCTTAGGAAAACAAGACACTCCTCATCTCTTAACGATTAATCAATTTTGCACAGAAATATTACAATCTCTGGTGGTAAATGTTGTATTTTGTAAAGATTATGTGTAGGGCACTACCCCTCTAAGCTATAAAAAGAAAATTATTTATGGCGACATAAACCACCGACGCATGTAAACTTGAGTTCAGAACTTTATTATAAAACGAGTGATATAACGAAGTACACCACCAACACTTGCACGATACTCTTTTCTGTACATTTGTGCAGAATTTCGGAGAATCACACAATCCTGTGTATTATTATATAACGTATATAACTTAGGTATTTAATGGAATTTATCAGATACTCGGTTTTGTATCAAAATAGGCAATCGCGTTGTAAAATAAGGAAAATAATGCAACATGTTTGTTTGTAAGCTTCAATCTCGTTGTAAGTGACCTATATTCTATTAATTGATGGTTTTTAAAATCGATAATACAATTTGCAGTTTTTGATCAGTTTTACAATGGTAATTATGAGAAATAAGTAAACTTGTATGTAAAACCATCATAATATTTTATACCTTACTTTAGATTAAGTTTGCAAAACATTAAATAATATAACTTTTCACACTACTTCTCTAAATTTAAACGTACTGAAATAATAAAGTAATGTTTTTCACAACATACTTCATTATTGTGAACGTTACTCCTAAGCTACGATAAAAATCAATTAAGGCTTTTAATGTGTAACAAATCCAATAAAACCGTTTTACTTTGATTAATTCGTTTTTGGATTAAAGATCCACTGTCTCCTCAAAGTATTTTATTAGATTCAAGTCGTGTGTCTTGCATCCAAAATAAACAATGATCATGTAGACGTGGTTGGAATGATAAAACAAGAATTTTCAGGGTGATTGATATTCTAAACTTTTATAGTACTTGAAGTAACTAAATCGATGGACCATTTACACTTTTCATTTTTAAAGTAAACGAAAATTATTACAGCATTGGTTTTTAGTCGTGAAAATATGGTGGAATTGGCGTTGCTGGCTTTACTGGAAGTTGTAGTAAATTATTTGATGTTTAGCTTAATAACCCATTAGCGCCGATCGGTACCATATGGAGCCAGTAAACACGCCCTGCAATTACATTTTTTTCGCGTACGTACGGTCAGTTTTATCAAGTGGAATGTGTGTTTATGTTTAGTCTGCATTTCAATAAATAGCGGTAAGTATTCAGATATCAGTTTATAGGCGTCTTTTCTGCAGTAAAGTGTGTTTGAAGTTGTGCGAGATTTTATTTTCAACAAAATATGGACATACGTTTAGTGTAAGTATCATATTTTCGTAATGACTGTTATAAATTTCTTTATATTTTGAATATATTATCTAATAACATCAATCTAATGTAATACCTCGTATAACATTTTTATGTCTTATTTCCAATTTTAGGGGCATCACTTTGAAAGAAGCTTTAGATACTGTCTTTGATGAAGGCGAAGATGCTCAAGAAGTATCTGATATTTATGTAGAACCCCCAGAAAGCAATGTTCTAACAGATGAGGACTCTGCGGATGAGGATGAGGCTGGTTTCTTCGATAATTTGAGCAGAAGATAATTGGCTGCCGGGGCAGAGATTGTTATGTCTGACCAAACTAGGATCGGAGGTGTTGAAGAAATACCATTATTTGATCAAGGTAGCACCAGCAGTGCTCAACCTAGCACCAGCAGAGTTCCTACTTTTAATTCTGGTGTAACGTTGTCAACAGGGATGTCAAATATGAATTTTGACAAATCGGGAGATTTGCATCCCAGTACCGTCGAATTTCCAAAAGGAGATTATAGCAAATATGCTACACTGAGTTGCGTCGAAATGTTTGAGTTATTTTTTTCTGAGGATCTATTGCAAGAAATTTCACGCCAAAAAAATTCTTATGCCCTTTTTAAAAATAGTCCATTGCCCAATGTATCCGTAGATGAAATTAAAGTTTTTCTTGGAGTTCTAATACTGAGTGGATACAATTCTCTACCATCGAAAAGAAGTTATTGGGAGTTTGCAAAAGATATGAGAAGCGAATTGGTAGTAGAAGCAATGCGACGTGATCGATTTCTGCAGATTTCTCGATTTATACATTTTTCAGACAACAATTCAATTGTTCTTACTGACAAAATGTTTAATAAGTTACGAATCGTAACAGATGCTCTGAAAAACAAATTTATAGAGCATTTTGTTCCCGAGCAGGACCTCTCATATGACGAATCCATGGTTCGTTATTACGGAAGGCACGGGTGTAATCAATTTATCAGGGGCAAACCTATTAGGTTTGGGTACAAGGTGTGGTCCCTGAATACTCCCAGTGGGTATCTGATAAATTTTGAAATTTATCAAGGTAAAATCCACGTTACGAAAATCTGTTCGGGAAAGTAGCAGCACCTCTCATCCAAATGATTGAGGATCTTCAGGAAAAGCGACACAAAACATACAATTTCTTTTTTGATAATCTTTTCACTGGTACTAATCTGCTACGTATATTGAAAATCAATGGATATGGAGCCACTGGTACGGTCAGAGACAACCGAATTCCTAAAGGGTGTCCTCTGGAAGACAAGAAAAAATTTGCCAAAAGAGCCCGATGTGCTATTTGTTCTGCCCTCGAGAGAAATTGCTGCGTTATGTATGTTCGATGGATGGACAATAGTGTTGTCAGCTTAGCCAGTACTTGCTTCGGTGTAGCACCAATTAAATGCATTGAAAGATTTTCAAGATAGATATATAATAGAAATATGGGAGGCACCGACTTGATGGACAACAACGTTTCATGGTGAAAAAAAATTCTTTGGAAATTCAAAATCAATTTTCATAAACCTCATAATTATATTTCAGTTACCGTATTGGGTGCGTGGGTGGGTGGGTGGGTGTATGGGTGGGCGGTTAGGTGGGTGGGTGGGTGTGTGTGTGTGTGTGTGTGTGTGTGTGTGGTGTGCGTGTGCGTGTGCGTGTGCGAGTGCGTGTGCAGTGCGTGTGCGTGTGCGTGTGCGTGTGCGTGTGCGTGTGCGTGTGAGTGTGCGTGCGTGCGTGCGTGCGTGCGCGCGTGCGTGCGTGCGTGTGCGTGTGCGTGTGCGTGTGCGTGTGCGTGTGCGTGTGTGTGTGTGCGTGTGCGCGTGTGCGCGTTTGCGCGTTTGCGCGGGTGCGTGCGTGCGTGCGTGCGTACGCGCGTCCGTGCGAGGGTGCATGTGTGTGTATGCGGGTGCGCGTACGTGCGTGCGTGCGAGGGTGCATGCGTGTGCGTGTGCGCGTGCGCGTGCGCGCGGGTGCGTGCGCGCGTGCGTACGTGCGTGCGTGTGTGTGTGAGTGTGCGTGCGCGTGTGCGTGTGCGTGTGTGCGTGCGCGCGTGCGTGTGTGGGTGCGTACGTACGTGTGTTAGTGCGTGCGTGTGTATGACTACGTATGTCTGTGTTGGATGCATGTTAGTATCCACGATAACTCCAGAACAATTTTGTACTAACGTTTATTTTCATTTGGCTGATTAGATTTTGGAAGAAATCCAGCGGCGGTGAGGGGGGTTTATTAGGGGCAGTTTTTGGTATTTATAAAATATTCCTAAAACAGATTCATATTTCAAAAATATAAAAATACCAAGATATAGCCCTTCAACGTATCGATTAATTATTTTCTATGCATTATTTTAAATTACAGCTAATTTAGTGGCAAAAAAATGCCTAAGGTAGAATTTAAGTGTTAGTTCAAAATTTCTCACTATCTGAATAACGACTAATTTTATAAGAAAATGTGTAGACGTATTTTCTAAGCAAAATTTAATTTCACAAAATTAAACATGTGCGTTTCCGTGAGCTTATTTCTGTGCGTGTGTGGGAGTGTGGGCGTGTGGGTGTGCGTCTGTGTGTCTCTCTGCCTGTGTGTCTGAGTGTCTGTGTGTCTGTGTATCAACGTGTCTGTGTGTCAGCGTGCCTGTGTGTCTGTGTGTCTCTCTGCCTGTGTGTCTGTGTGTCTGTGTGTCTGTGTACCTGTGTGTCTGTGTGTCTGTGTGTCTGTGTGTCTGTGTGTCTGTGTGTCTGTGTGTCTGTGTGTCTGTGTGTCTGTGTGTCTGTGTGTCTGTGTGTCTGTGTCTGTGTGTCTGTGTGTCTGTGTGTCTGTGTGTCTGTGTGTCTGTGTGTCTGGTGTCTGTGTGTCTGTGTGTCTGTGTGTCTGTGTCTGTGTCTGTGTGTCTGTGTGTCTGTGTGTCTGTGTGTCTGTGTGTCTGTGTGTCTGTGTGTCTGTGTGTCTGTGTGTCTGTGTGTCTGTGTGTCTGTGTGTCTGAGTGTCTGTGTGTCTGTGTGTGTTTGTGCCTGTGTGTCTGTGTGTCTGTGTGTCTGTGTGTCTGTGTGTCTGTGTGTCTGTGTGTCTGTGTGCCTGTGTGCCTGTGTGTCTGTGTGTGTGTGTGTGTGTGTGTGTGTGTGTGTGTGTTGTGTGTGTGTGTGTGTGTGTGTGTGTGTGTGTCGCGTCTGTGTGTCTGTGTGTCTGTGTGTCTGTGTGTCTGAGTGTCCGTGTGTCTGTGTGTCTGTGTGTCTGTGTGCATGTGTGCTGTGTCTGTGTAGTTGTCTGCCTGCCACTCGCCCCCCTCCCTCCCACCCTCCCTCCCTGTGTTTGTGTGTGTGCGTGCGTGCGTGTGTGCGTGCGTGTGTGTATGTGTGTGTATGCTTTGTGCGTTTGTACATGCGAGTGTGTGTGTCTGGGTACATTTACATCTACGTTCGAGGATACCTGTGGGGTAAGTTTAAGCGGCTTTTTGTACGTTTAGTATTCAATTGGCCCTGGGAGTCTCATGTGTTTGGGTTTGGTTGGTGTTCATAACGTTACGATAAGGGAAAGGTATGTACCTGTAGTGTCATCTACTTCGTTATTTACCGTTTGGGCGGCCTTGTGTGTAAATAACCTTCGTTGCTGGTGTATAACATCTGCTAACGTGGATTGTGTTTTAAGAAGAGATGTGGATAATTGGGTAGTTAAGCTTGTATTAGTGATACTAGGTTATACATTAAGTAAAGTGCACCTGGATTAGGAAAAAATAACTCGTTGTTTGTGAAGTGTGTATAGTGCAGACGTGATGTTAAAGATGCTTCCTGACCTTTTACTTGCGGTGAATGAGTTTAACGTTCACTTCAAGGGTCGTATATAAAAAAGGGCTTGATGATTGGATCTGATTGCTGTTCGCGGTTGATATTAAGCATTCTCGTACCCTGTTGCTCTGTAGCGTCAGTTGAGAAAGAAGGGTCATCCCAAAATATATTTAGAAATACAGATTGACGTAATTACGATTGACGTGTTCATTGTTAATATATAAATCCAGTATTGACAGATCTGGAAATCGTGACGGCCATAACACCGAACCGAATGTTGCAATCCAACGAATTTTTCTAAGTAATTCTTCACTGCCGAAGGATCATGGGCTGGGGCACCGTCTCGTTGAAAAAAAAATATTTGAAAGATGTTTTCAGGAATGCCTGTATTTATGTTCTTGAAAAGTTAAGAAAGAGCTGCAGCTGATGGTTGCCAGGACAACTACGAGTCCCAATTTCAAAAGTGCAAGTTTACATTATTACTCAAAAACCGAACCCCCTAGAAGAATTATAAGCAGGCCACTGAATTAGGCACTTCGCAATATACACTGTGTCTACTTAAGTTGGAACCATATGGAAAACTTTTTATAATCGGTTTTATGTCGTAACCAATATTCGTTTAAAACGAACGTGTGGTGTCGTATGTACAAAAATAAATTAATTTACCTTTTTTTTCGACATTGGTTGAATGCCGCAGATTACTTGTAATTATTACAAAATCAAGTCAGTGACTTTATGGATGAACTTCCGTTACGAGAACGTCTGAAGATTTGGTTCCAACAATACGGTGCCTCCATCCACAGTACAGTAAATGTTAGAGTATTCCTTAAAGATATGTTTAATGGAAAGGTAATTCACAGGTATTCAGAGATTTTTTGTCCTCCCAGGTTTCCTGATTTAACTCCCTTTGCCTTTTTTTTATGAGGTTACTTAAAACAGCAAGTTTATCAGCAATGACCGTTTGAAAATGTAAATCATTTGGATTATTTCTCAAGAATGCCAAAACATTGCTCCAGATAGGTAAGATACGGGACATATTACAGGAGTATGGCAAAAGAACGATTAAATGTTTACAAAGAGAAGGTGGATATGTCGAGGCTCTAGTAGAATAAATGAAAATTTTATTGCTTATGTCTGTATTAATATGTATTTTGTTTACTAAATATTCCTTATATGCATTTTCCTATTTCTAAAATAAATAATTATAATGCGTTCATTACGTATTTAAATTTCAAGGTTGTTAATAAACATTAACAAATGTAAAGGCTATCATATTTTCAATAGATAAGAGAGATAAACTCAGTATTGAAATTTATAACTACAAATAATTTATAATGTAAAACGTAAATCATCACAAAACCTGAATTTTGTGTATTGTCAAAAATGTACATTACTCTTGAGCAAAATTGATATTTTCTGATATACCTCGTAGATGACTGGGAAACTTTAATAAGTGAAGATTGCATTTTAGATTTTAGAACATGAAAAACTTTTTATGAAGAATAACTTTATTTGATAAAACCAATAATAAAAAAGTTTTCCATATGGTTCCAACTTAAGTAGACACATAGTATAAGTACCATTGACGGAATATATCAGTATAATAGTATTAAGCAAGGTATAAGACCTTGAAAAAAATGTAGAAACGTTGACGTTTGCCTATAAGACGAAAACAAAATACACTAACAACGAAATCAGGACACATTCTACAATGTAATGTATCAATTTTATATTTAATATCACTGTTTTTATTTCTATTGTAATATATTGGTGTTAATGGAACTTATAAGCGTATTATTCCAATAGTGATTGTAGCTTTATGTAAATTCCGCTCAACTCACAGTGGAAACATTATTTGATGATTCAGGAAATGTAAGTAAACAGAAATATTTATGATTTTTCTTTGTTTGTATTTTCGGGATTGAGTAGCTTTTGCAGTGACGCTTCTACGATTTAAACAAAAACCTTAAGCATTGTTTTCTTTGTTGTTGATTTTATGTTAAATTTTACATCGTGAGTTTACAGTTATTGATAATTAACAGGTAAAATTAAGAGTTATGAACATAGAGTTATTTCGATAAATTTTCGTCAAGAAAAGTAATGTTTTAATAATTACGTTAGATACCCTCTACGCATCAGATGAGATAAGCCAATTTTGTTTGCTTTAAAACGTTTCTGTGGCGATCATTTAAGTGCTACTTCTACCAATTGTTTGACTCTAAAAAAAACTGGCGCCATTTAATTGGTGACTATTCTTTATTGATTAATAACATTCTTATTCATGACACGTAGAGCAATATCAACCCTCCAAACCCTCCACCGAGCTATTCGCAATTACTCTTATCTGTGACGAAAATCTTACTGTCATTTTAACGCGTAAGTTTATGTGTGTATGTGTGCACATGCGTGATCGTAGCTACGTATGTGCGTGTGTGAATACGTACGTGCGGGTAAGCGTGAGTCTGTGCCTGTAAGCATTTGTGCGCGTGTGTGTGCATGTGTACGTACGTGCGTGTATGTCTGTGTACGCGTGTGCGTGTGTGCGTGTGTTCGTGTGTTCGTGTGTGCGTGTGTGCGTGTGTGCGTGTGTGCGTGTGTGCGTGTGTGCGTGTGTGCGTGTGTGCGTGTGTGCGTGTGTGCGTGTGTGCGTGTGTGCGTGTGTGCGTGTGTCGTGTGTGCGTGTGTGCGTGTGTGCGTGTGTGTGTGTGGTGTGTGCGTGTGTGCGTGTGTGCGTGTGTGTGTGTGTGTGTGTGTGTGTGTGTGTGTGTGTGTGTGTGTGTGTGGGTGTGTGTTTTAGTACTTATGATAACTTCACAACAAGGTGTACGTAAAATTTGGTATTTAAACTGCTGGAGTTGTTTTGATTTTAGGAGAAATCCAGTAGCAAACAGTAGGTGTTACTAAGCATAGTTATAATATGTATAATTTAGGGACAAAGGAATACTTGAAGTGAAATTTAATTGTTCCTTCAGGTTTTTCAAAAGTTAAACAAAAATCAACTTTGTTGATATATGTGGACACACATTTCTTAATGACAATTCAATTTTACATAACTTTTGTTTATATATTTTTAATAAAAACCAAATAATCTGTAGAAGTTAATTAAACATGTGCGTGCGTGCGTGCATGAGCGCGTGCATGCGTGCGTCCGTGCATGCGTGCGTGGGTGCGTACGTGCGTCCGTGCATGTGTGTGAGGGTGCGCGTGTGTGAATCTGAGTTAGTGTGTGTGTTTGTGTGTGTGTGTGTGTGTGTGTGTGTGCGTGGGTGCGTGCGTGCGTGCGTGCGTACGTGCTTGCGTGCTTATGGGTGTGTGTGCGTACGTACGCGGGTGTTTGGGTTATCAGGTGTGGTCTAAATCTACCGAAGATTCTTTGTTTTATCGAACGTTAGGATATTTTCTTTTAATTTGGATACATTCGAGTATAAATTTTGGAAGCTGTAATTTTTAGTTATAAATTTTACTTTGTTTGACGATATTTAGAGTATGATATAACATCCAGATGGTGGGAATGGCACATATTTATCGGTTTCCTTGTTCTTAATAAATTGAAGTTTTTTTTGTTAAGATTTGGGTTACGCATTGACAAGATAAGTTAGTAAAGGAAATTTGAGATGGTGGGTTAAGATTTATTTCTGTAGATAGTGGATACTCGTATTTTAATATTATCATTAATTATAATTTAGTCTGTGTTAAAATTACGTTAATGAAACTCGTTACTTTGTCGTTGGAATTGTTCGAGTTGTTTTGAAAGAATTTTTGTCATATTGGATAAAAACATAATATATATGGGTATAAAGTTCTTTGTGCAGCTGATAACGAGAGGTTCTGACGCGTATAGATATTTCTACAAATTTTTTGGGTTTACCAGTTCATTTCATGTATGGAGTTGTTAGTGAGAGAGTATAGAAAATTTAGTAGAATGACAGGGCGCCTGCAGCTCGTTTCTAGTTATAAAGTCGAACTACTGCATGGGTAGGGTCCAATATACAATTAGCGGTATCGACGGTTTAAAAGAAATGACGTGGTTTATGGGGGGAAAAGGGAATTTTTGCCTTCCGTTAGAGAGTTCAAGTTTAGCTGTTGAGTGAAAAAGACGAATGTGGGTGTTGAACGTAGGATGCGTATGATGTGCAGGGGTTAGAAGAAGTATCATGGGGAATGTTTTTCATATACCTTTCGGGGGAGTTTGTATCATTTTCGACCACCCCGATGAGAGTTTTGTGTTGTTTCGACGATTTGAAGTGACATTTTTCGGGTCCTTCCAAGAGGAGGTTGTGTTAAGTCTAGTGCGTTCTCCTCATTGTGGACTAATTTCGTAGATATTTGCTGATCTATATCTTACAAATTCCACACATATATTTATTGGTTATCACGAAGTTACATCGTGTTTACGGCTTTCCCAACAGATAGACATATCGTAATTACAAACTAATAACGTTACAAGTAAATTCAAGTGTAGTTACGTTAAACCAGGTGATACAATGATTTATTCAGCTAATATTGATTTAAATATTTTCGACATTAAACTAGTGTTAACGTAATTAAAAATATACGACTCGATAAACTTTGCCGATTATAATCTGTTGATCTAACAGCGGTTTTTGTGGGAAGATTCTGCAGGTTGAATTTCACAGAGCCGATATCCAGAGGGTCAATCGTGGGAACCACCTTCACGCAGTATAGAGAAAGTGGTAGATTTTAGAGTGATCATTTGTACAATTTAAAGTAACCATTTCAGTATGTTTATTTTTCTTCGTGTATTGACAATTTTAATAAAATGCGTTATTTCATTGTCACTCTGGTTTGGCAATACCAATTTAAGTATCACCAATTTGTTATATTCATATGTCGACGTTATCAATATTCATTTGGTGTTTATATAAGAATTCAGATTTTTACAGGACCAAACCGCACTAGGCGTCGTGCAGTCCTATCGAAGCAAGCGGGTTGCCAAGCCAGCTATAATGGAAGTGAGCGGGGTCGTTATAAGGAATAACATGAGTGAAAGGTAGTTTCAAACACCTTACACTTACTACAAATTCACAACTAACAATGCTCAGTTCAGGAAAAATTGTCTCTAGGCGCCACTACAATGTTAAATTTTTCGAAAATAAATAATCTTGGGCGGGATAATGAGTTAATTATAACTGACTGCGGAAGATAGGCTAGAAAAAGAATTTATCCAAATGCTTAATAACATTTTAACGTATGCGAATCGTTGTAAATTTATTAATCACACCATATACATACTAAAAATCCAAATTATGAAACGTGATTTGGATATTTACTGAGTAGTCCTTGTATTTATGTAGGTTAATATTTCTGTCATAAAATACCAAACTAAATAAGTACTAACCAATTTAGAAAAATAAAAACAGAAAGTCGGCTTACTATTTTTTAAATTGCCACAACATTAGTTTCTGAAAAATTTAAAATGGAACAATCAGTGCTTTCGTCATAAATCACGCATATATTTTCTGTCAAGTATTATCTGAATACTTTCTCTTCAAAATCGTATTTAAACATTCGCCAATATGAATGAATTGTAACAATCCAAATCTAGAATTTCTACTTAATAACATATCTTGTTATCAGTGTTCTGTATTTTAATTCATTCTTAAAAGGTGTAACCCTTTATTTAATTTCATACAATGTAGCAATAAAATTTTATCACAATTTAAACAAACAATAAAGGGAATTAGATAAATAGCGAATCTGTATTACTAATCTTCAATACAGGAAATTACAGAAATTGCTCCGAAAAGCATTAACTGAAAATTCCCAAATCTCATAATGTGATTATACAAAATCCCGCGACAGAGTTTGATTATTTTTATATTGAGTAACATTAACCACAAACAATAAAATCTCTAATGATAATCAAACTACTATCATAAAAAAATTAAAATTATCCTTACAATTAAATTTAGTAATCCTTTTCCCGCTATAACGTGATGTCCATAGGAGGTGGTTTGCTTCAAGTAATCCTTCAACACTTGCCACAGGAGGAAAACATAACAGCCATAATATATAGGTAATTTGGCCGTTGTACCACTCGCGAACGTAATTGTCTGTTCACTCGCACGCATATAACAAATGGGAAATCTGATTTATTGTTTGCCCTTCTGAATAAACGTTCGTTACAAGAAAAATTTACTTCCACTTGTACACTAAAATTCTTAGTTGCTTTTATATAATCAATTTCGTACTACTAACGATCGCACATGTACTACAATAAATAACAATAATGTTCGCTACTATCTAGCTTAATCACACTTTTATTCTGTTATTTAGGTTTCTTTGTTAGATTGCACGCTTTATTACTGAACATTTTTAGCTTAATATTTGCTGTTGTACTTTTAAATCTGCCTTAACACTTTTCAAAGTTCGTGAAAGAAAGACACTAATATTTCCTTTCAATTCACGATAAATCCTTTTATTCGAAAATGTTTAAATACTTCATCCCCAATATGTGTTTTACGGGCAACTAATGTGTACTGCAGCACTAAATATTTACAAACAAAAACCAGCACTGACCGTTTTAAGGTCTCTTTATTCCCTTTAAACCATTTTTTCAAACTATTTTTCCGAGCGGCTCTCTTATGCCTTAATAGCATATCGCTTAAATACCCTCAGTCAACGATATTGACAAAATGTCACAAAATCTTCGTTCCAAAATTACATTCAATCTATCACAAATGAGATTCCAATCTGTTTCCTTGCCGAGTGGGAATCCTAAAAACGAAACAGGACGCAAAGCTGTGATAATAACGTAGTTGTCTTGAATTTCTTTACAAACGTACTCACAACTTTTCGGAAAAACCTTTACTCATGTCCAAATTCACTCCGTATACTATCCAGAACGAGGTATTTGATTTTCGGCCTTCGTTTCTGTTCCTGTTAATACTGAGATCTTATTCCCCTTTTTTATTGTATGGCCATGGTACATACTATTAAGTTGGATCGATACCCCATTCACTCGGCTTTACACTAGAGAACATGAGAATTGTGAAGGGCGCCAAGGCTTTAGCAAGATGTAGCGGGTTTAAGTTGTAATTAGCCTTATCCGTGACAACAATAATATGAACCACTAATAAATGGAAACTATGAAGGTGGCTAAGTGATTTAATGGTTAAATGAAACTATTACATAACTACATATCTACATTAAGCACAAATGTAATTAATTTAATTGTAGGTTGTGTAACCTCTAAAAAATGCATGAGTGAGTTATGACGAGATGGTTATGCGAGTGTAACCGGGGATCTCTTACAGTGATCGGTATTGATAATTTTATAATATGTAAATCGTGTACGTATGATAGTGATGAAATCAAATATCTGACCTTACATAGACAGCTCCTTGTTTTTACCCTTTTTTTAGGACACTGAAGATGACGAACAACCCCAGTACGTATTAAATATGTGGCCAAGTTGGACCGTTAATAGAACTTATTGCAGTACTATTGCCAGTTAGTTCTGAAGACAAGTTTATTTATTTCATGGTTGTTCCTCCATATAATTG
>JARFJB010000053.1:197500-250000 GCA_036346205.1 Vesta saturnalis
ACATTGTGCAAACGTTCTGGTGATGAATTATGTCAAATAGTGATGTCTGTATACCATCTACCTTCAGTTTTGTACATGTTTATATGAGTGGTTCATTTTCCTTATATGTTACTTCTATTCTGATGTGTGATGTGTGGAGTGTGGTGTGTGTGTGGTGTGTGTGTGTGTGTGTGTGTGTGTGAGTGTGTGAGTGTGAGTGTGAGTGTGAGTTGTGAGTTTGAGTGTGCGTGTGGAGTGAGTGTGAGTCTGAGTATGAGTGTGAGCGTGTGTGTGTGTGTGTGTTTGTGAGTGTGAGTGTGAGTGTGAATGTGAGTGTGAGTGTGAGTGTGAGTTTTAGTGTGAGTGTGAGTGTGAGTGTGAGTGTGAGTGTTAGAGTGAGTGTGAGAGTGTGTGTGTGTGTTTCTGTGGGTGTGGTTGTGTGTGTTGAGTGTGAGTGTGAGTGTGTGTGTGTATGTGGGTGCGAGTGTGAGTGTGAGTGTGAATGTGAGTGCGAGTGTGAGTTTGTTTATGTGTGTGTGTGTGTGTGTGTGAATTTCTGTAAGTTTTAGTGGTAAATCTATTCGCATTTAGGCATTACTACCAATTTATGGACATTTGCAAACGTTCTGGTGCCCAAATCAATTAGTCAAATATTATGTCTTACTTAATCTACCTTAACACGTGATTAGTATGTTTATACTGAGCGTGTTCATTTTCCTTATATGTTACTTTATTCTATTGCCATTGACGTGAGTGTGTGTGTGGTGTGGTGCGTGCGTGTGTGTGTGTGTGTGTGTGTGTGAGTGTGAGTGTGAGTGTGAGTTTGAGTGTGAGTGTGAGTGAGTGTGAGTCTGAGTATGAGTGTGAGTGTGTGTGTGTGTTTGTGAGTGTGAGTGTGAGTGTGAATGTGAGTGTGAGTGTGAGTGTGAGTGTGAGTGTGAGTTTGAGTGTGAGTGTGAGTGTGAGTGAGCGTGAGTCTGAGTATGAGTGTGAGTGTGTGTGTGTTTGTGAGTGTGAGTGTGAGTGTGAATGTGAGTGTGAGTGTGAGTGAGTGTGAGTTTGAGTGTGGGTATGAGTGTGAGTGTTAGTGTGAGTGTGAGAGTGTGTGTGTGTGTTTGTGTGTGTGTGTGTGTGTGTGTGTGTGTGTGTGTGTGTGTTGTGTGTGTGTGTGTGTTTGTGTGTGTGTGTGTGTTTGTGTGTGTGTGTGTGTGTGTGTGTGTGTGTGTGTGTGTATGTGTGTGTGTGTGTGTGAGTGTGAGTGTGAGTGTGAGTTTGAGTGCGAGTGTGATTGTGTGTGTGTGTGTGTGTGTGTGTGTGTGTGTGTGTGTGTGTGTGTGTGCTGTAAGTTTTGAGTGCATTCGTGCGTGCGTGTGTGTATCTGATTAGATTTTGGGATAAATTTAGCTGTAGAGAGGGAGGTTTATTAGGAGCTGTTGTTGATTTTTATCAAATACTTTTGGATCACTTGTATGTTTCAAAAGTATAAAAATACCAATGTGTCTATGCAGTTTTTTAATGCGACACGTAGTTTTTCGGCAAAAATTCGGAAGGTATAACTTAAGTGTGTAGACACACATAAATAATGTCACTTCTGATCCCTGTACACCTAATGAAATTAGTGATGACATTGAACACAATTCAAAACGAAAAAATTACATGCATTTACCTGTAGGGAGTAAACAATCATCCAAATCTAATGATGTATGGGTAGTAGTGGAATCAAGTGGACGGTATGTTGGCCGCATAGTTCAAAGAAATGTCATTCGAAATACTCCTGGACCAACAACTGCTTATGCAAAAATAAATGTGTTTGTTAACTCTGTGAAAGTGCATTTAGATTGTTTATAGATAACACAACGCTAAAGCATATTCAGAAATGTACTGAGCGACAACTAGGGGATGATACAAACTGGTCATTGTCTCTTCAAGATCTTGACGCGTTTCTTGCAATATTTCTACCTCGTGGTGCTTACGGCGCAAGAGAATTACAGCTTGAAAGTTTATGGTCTGTTACTTGGGGAACGCAATTTTTTCGTGAGACTGTGTCACGGAATCGATTTCGTGAAATCATGTGATTTTTAAGATTTGATATTTAATCAACACCAAAAAAAAATGTCTAGTTAGTGATAAGTTTGCTTTGGCATCCGAAGTATGGGATGAATTTATTAGTAACTGTAAAGCTTGGTATGTTCCAGGAGCAAAGATTATAGTAGACGAACAACCGTTTCCTACTAAAGCTAGGTGCAGATTTACACAATATAAGGTGAATAAGCCTGATAAATTTGGTGTAAATTTTTGGCTAGCTGTTGATACGAATTCTAAATATCTCCAGAATGGTTTTCGTTATTTAGGAAAAGATGATATGCGTCCTAACAACAAACCCCTTCCAGAATATGTTGTTTTAAAATTAATTGAGCCTTTGCTAAGTATGGGTAGAAATCTTACTACCGACAACTCTTTTACCAGCCAAAAGTTAGCAACAATGCTGGCAAAAAAGGACGCAACAATAGTAGGAACAATAAATCGAGCAAGAAGGGAATTACCAATTTGTACCACGAATAAAAGGGCAGAGTTATATTCTACCACAGTAATGAAAAATGATAAAATCACCTTGTCAATTTATCAGGGTGAAGTTAATAAAAATGTCATATTGCTAAGTACGCTACATCAAACTGTGGCTATAGATGATGGCAAAATGAAGAAACTTGAGATAGTGTTGTATTACAATATAACAAAGTTTGGGATAGATGTGTTGGACGAAATGGCTAGAAATATTCTACGAAAGCTGGTTCGCGTAGATTGTCACTTCATGTGTTTTAAAATGTTTTAGATCTTGCCACAATTAACGCCTGGATAGTTTGTAGGGAATCCGTAGGCAGTAAAATAAAAATAAGAGACTTTATTTTGACTCTAGCTGAGGAACTAAGAAAAGAGTATTTCGATTCGAAACAACATTTTGGTGCAAGTACCAGCATATCTGATACAACGAAACCTAAGGAACGTCATCAGTGACAAATTAAAAAACCTGACAAAAATAAAGCTTCTGACGTTTGTTCAATGTGTAACAAATACGTTTGTGGAAAATGTGGAAGTGTAACAAAGACCGTTATTCGTTTGAACTGTAGAGCGTAATACAGCATGTAAAACTGTACCGAATTCTAAATGTATTAGAATCGATTTGATTTTTATTTAATTAAAATGAATATTTACCTAAATTGTGTTTTTTTATGTTTCTTTCTCAATTAAGTTTAAAATGCATAAAGAGTACATCTCAGAATTACCTTTCTCGTTCACAGGTCAAAATGACCGGCCGTGGCAGTTTTAGGTATTTACAATAGCCGGCGTTGCTAGTGTCAAGACTCACCATAATTTTTTTTCTTGATAGCAATACCTTACCGATACGTACTTTTCAAATAGGAATATAACAGTGCTCAAGTAACGTGTAAAACTGTGGAAAACAGCATATCGATTATTTTTACGAAAACAATTCTTATACATGGGACGCATGGATGTTAGAAAAGTTTTATTAATCTATGTATATTTAAAGCAACTATTATTATTTTATCATTATGTGTACGATAAGGTTATTTTTGGGCAATAAACATAAATAATTAACCAAATTAATATAGTGGGGGAGAGTGAAAAAGATTAATGTCTAATTTAATTTCTTAATCCAAAGATTAAATGTTAAATTATCTATTAATTTTTTTGTACAGTCCATATTTGCCTTTGATTATTATAATTCGAACTTCAGTTAGATTATACAATCTTAACAAACATGAAGACGGTACGAGCACTATTTTTAGTAATTATATTGATTAAGGTAAGTTTTTAAAATGCTAGTTTATAGTTATTGCGTAAGATTAGATAAAATAGTATATCACCATAGCTTTAAAGGTTGATACTTTTAATACAGTAATCGGCGTCAAAAGTGAACTAAAATGATTTTGTATTGTCTCAAACCATTGTTAGGAATACGTGTCCAAGTAAATGATTTACTTGGTATTACTTGCGCTGGTCAGGTCCCTTGTTGAGTTGGGATTGTGGGATGGGGCCAATGTGGACAGACAGTGCTGAAACCGCTAAACCTCGTATATAAGATACTTATTAAAATCTGTTTGAAAAAACCCCTCTGGTATCCTACGTCACCTTTGTATACAGAGTTTCGAATGTTAAGCATTTCCCACCTATTTAAACTAAATACATTAAAATTCATACATATGCACCTGTATGACTTCCATGTGACCCCGCTCACAACTACGTCACTCGCAGACAACTGCGAACTCCCTTGAATGAACCCCGCAGTCAATTCGGCTTAGCTGAAAAACACGCGACCGTATGGGGACCCAGACTCTACAATCTCCTGTTCGGGGATATATCCTTGTCACTTGGATATGTTGATTCCTGCCATGAAATAGAACGCCTGTTATCCTATCAAGACATTTAATGCTCATTATGTTAACCACTCTGAGATTATATTAATATATGCAATGAATTACTAGATACAGCTACAAAGTTTAGGGCTTATTGCCTCAAGTTCCTGCTTAGTTTTGTAGTAGAAAGCTAAACTACTATTTAAAAAAAAAGGAAAGGAAATGAGGGGGCACGTAATATGTTCAGTTCGACAAGAACTCCTGGACACGCTCGGACATTGCCTTTGTGTCCAGTAATTCCCAATTGATAATTATTGAATGTTTGTGTTTGTAAATTGTTGAATTTTGATGGAAATAAAAGGTTTTTGAACTGAATTTGAAAATATATTGTCTGTCTATGTAAAAATATACATTATGCTATTGTTAAATTAGGTTGCAAATGCCAAAAAACTATTTTACTTTTTCATTTTAATATTACTTGAATTAGGCTTACTTTGTGAGCATTTCTACAAAAGTCATCTTCTGTTGACAAAATATCCAGTGCTTTACTTATGTACTTCTCTATACTCTAGATCCATAAATTATTACTATATTAAGTATAACATTTCAGGTTACTTCTTCATCAGACTACGAAGACAAGCTTATAAGTGTCCTTACTGTAGAAGATTATGAATGCATGAAAAAGCTTTCTATCGATACAAAGAGACTTGTACAAATGTTTCAGAAAAATTTCGAGATGAAAGAGGATGACCCATTAGCAAATGATTTTTGTACTTGTTGGTTGCAATTAGCTAACATGATGGATGCCAATAAAAATATAATTTGGACAGAATTAGAAAAATTACCACAAATAATACTTCCCGTATTTACTACTAAAGAAATAACAGACAAAGGGCAGCTGGGGAAAAACATAATAACAACTTGTAGAGAAAATGTAGATCTTACTCCATCAACTAAACTTGCTTCAATTTTCAATTGCATCATTGGAGAGCTATCAGCAATCAAATACGAATATTGAACAAATCTAAAACAAACATATATCTATTTCTTTTTATCATGTAATTATATGAAATAAAATGGTTCGCTGAGTATTATTAAATAGCTTACAAGATAAATCCAAACCAACCCATATAGTAATAAAATTTGAAAATAATGTATCGTAACAATGTAATACACAAGACCTTAATATTATTGTTTAATGTGGTCATTGTACTGAAAGTCGTTAATGGGTCCGTTTATAGTCAGGATCACATTTTTGAATTGAAAGTTAATGATTTTTCCAATACACGTGCTTGCGGGCGTACGGACATGCGTGGGTGTGAGTGAGTGTTTGTACCTGTAGCCAGGTTAACTTAACATATTTGGTGTGGAACAACACAAGACCTTTGAACGTACAAGGTTGAAATTAAAGGAAATGAAATAATTGTAATAATCATTTTTTTAATAGTTATTCTTTAATACGTTCATAACGAGAATAACCAACACTGTAAAAACAGCACCAAGTCTATGTTAAATGGACGTTTAAAACTTAATATCAGAATGACATTATTACACATACACATGCTAACTTAAATAAATTCCAAAGCAGCCCACTTCTATAAAACTCATATTTCAATCAGATTTATTTAATTTTTATATTTATTTTCCGTTACATTAAGAAACTTTACGAAGAAAAGTTATGTAAAATTAAATTTTCTTTGAAAAATATGTCCACACATTTTCTCATAAAATTAACCATTATTCACATATTGAAAAAATTTCAATCAAAACTTAAATTCTACCTTAGTAATTTTTTACCGCTAAATTGCGCGTAATATGAAAAATTGCATGGAACATAATAATTGATATGTTTACGGTCTATGTATAGGTATTAGTGTATCTTTGGAATATACAGCTCTTTCAGGAATATTTGACTAAAAACAAAAAACGGCTCCTAGTAAACCCACGCACTCTGCTCAGGAGAAATGAAAACTAGCATACACACGCACACGCACACGCACACGCACACGCACACGCACACGGACACCAACGCACTCAGACGCACACGCCACGCACACGCACGCGCACACGCACACGCCACGCACACGCACACGCACACGCACACGACACGCCACGCAACACTTAACGCACGCGCGCACGCGACACGCACCACGCACGCGCACACGCACGGCGCACACGCACGCGCACGCACGCCATCACGCACCGCGCACGCACACGCACACGCACGCGCACACGCACGCGCGCGCACGCACATGCACACGCACACGCACACGCACACGTACACGCACACGCAAATATGGTCCACTCACGATATCTCCAAGAATACTACCCAAACATTTAAAGACCATTCATTTTCTCTTGAATAGTAATGAAAATTATGTCTATTTAAACATCAATTTTTTTGGAATGTCTCCTCATCTCCGAAAAGTACATAATCAAAAAATCTCATCGTTCAATTATCCAATAATTGCTGGTGCAATTGAATATGACATGGGTGCATCTTGTTTTGAGATAGTATTTTTTGTACACTTCCATAACTTATTCCTTGTTCTCTGAAAATCACTCTTATACTTTTATTGGGATCATCTGTGACTACCAACAAAACATTCAGTTCATTTTCCTCGGTAACTATGGTTTTCGTTTTTTCTTGCTTTTCATATACTACAGTATCTGTACGATTACATAGATCCATCACTTTTCGAAATTCCTTTTTTCAGATAATCGGCGCTCTGGGCATACGTCGTGATACACCTTACCGCTAGCAAGCAATTTTTATGACATTCACCTAGTATTCAGATTATATCGACTAATTCCTCATTAGAAAAATTCATGATGAACTCAAAATTTGTACGCAAATAACAAGTAAATTAACCGAATAAAGCTAAAATATTAATTTTACAAGCTTCATAAACAAATAATACTACGCTCTGTCAAATAATACTTTAAAGTCATGGCAAACTGTAACAAACTTGCAGTACCATAAATATCGCTTTTATTTTTTAAAATCTAAATAAACTAATAACTGTAAGATTTAGATACAGGGAATGCTTAAGAAGAGCAAAAGTATTTCTTAAGTACTTTTCAGAGATGATATAAAATAGAGTGTGTTCCATTTAAAATAACGGAGATAATCATGGGTGTGAGTTTTGGATCACCTGTGATAAGTTTTAACACAACCAGACTATCACGAAATTATTTTTCCCATGAGAGATTAGCCCTCCATTGTTTATTTTAAATAATATAGGGTGACGATTTCATTACGATTTTCACATCAAATGGCCATACCTTTAAAAGTACCCTTCAGAACCTAGTAAAATACTATATCATTGAAATATGAAAAATGATCCTAATGAAATTAGACGTAATGTATAGCGTGTTCCATAAAATAATACAAATTTTATATGCTTGTATATTATCAGATAATTTTAAAATTGTAACGTTCGCTATGACCGTCATTTTCTATAACAGATATATACACTCTTTGAAACAAAAGTAATGACAGTAATTAAAAAACATCAAATTTAATTTCATTCAATATAACACTAGTACAGATTTCTACAATAAAAATGTAAGAACAATTTTACAGATTGTTACAATCAACTCTACATCGCTTAAAATTACCTACAATAAATGCCACATATCATACTATAAATTTCCTAAAGTCAGTATATCATTATAGTAATTTACCGCCAAAACGATTTTCTTACGTTGTCTTCCAGTTTTTATAAGCCCTAATGTAGAACATTTTTTGGATTAAATTCATTGTGATTGAAGCCAATTTGGTAGATTAAAGTTATAAATAGGGTAATTGCTTGTAGATTAGTAAACAGATTCGTCACCGGCCACAGGTATGTGATCCCGAACCCGTTCGCATTTCGTAAACCATATAACGAATTTAGGCCCATTTGGACGAGCACTGGAAATATATTTAAATTGATAAAGAATCCAAAGGCAGTATCAGCTACTGCTTTGGAATTGGTTCGCATACGCAAGCAGCTGCTGAAGCCTGCGCACTTAATAGTTGGAAGGCACGTATCAAACCCAGAGTTTGCATATCGTCCACAGCAAGGTTTTCTTTCCACGTAACCCATCTTAAGGTCAGAGATGTAACTTATTTTGTTTAACATGTGCTTGCCCTACTATTCGTAAACCAACACCGGGTAATCAATGTCAATCACCACTGTAAGAAACCAATTAGTTAAGGTCAAAGTTGGCTTATGCTGCATAAGGAGCTCACCTGTGCTTTATTCTCTTTCCACTGTAACAAGATCCTTGCTGTCTTGTGAAACACCCTTTATATGTAATTGATACCTGTAGGGAAGCCCTATTGTTTCTATTAATAGCATTAGTACCTATCATACTCACCTCATTTGTCAAGTTGGGGAATACAAACATTCATCAACCCTTATGCTTAGCAGTTATCGCTTATGGTTAATGCATTGTAAAACATTTTTGCTTGTGAATAATACCTGCAGCCAAATTGTTTTGATTAATAGCACTAGGATTTATTATACATACTTCCATTATCTAATTGTGAAAGCTAAACGCGTTTTGATGCTTGCTGTTAAAGTATTGTTGTTAAGAGACTTGTGTACATTAATGTTTGTGTTAGCAAAGATCATAACTGCTTTGTGGCCAAACGCACACTTCTGATTTAAACATAGAGTTACGATCTTGTGGAACACTTCACCATTTGAATCGCAGACGATACTCAACTGTATTTTTGATTTGCTTATGTGCTAGGCTGCGCAATGTACCGGATTCACTATATAAGAAATTGTTGTTAGTACAACGCATATGTGTAGATATCATAGAATTCTACGGTATTATGAAGCTATTATTAGTTGGTTGCGCATGAAATTACTTTGCTTTTATGAAAGCTTGAGTTGTCTTTATCCTTGCGGCTGTCCTATCCTCAAAAACCACGATTGGCCTACATTATCACACGATTCAGCTTGTGATGTGTAGTCTCCACACGTTTATCTACTGTTTTTCTTTTATAAATTATGTTTCTTTTCAAAATTAAATATATTGCATATTCCGTTGAGCTTTGTTTAGAATTTAATAACAAAGAAAACGAACCTATACCCATCAACTCCCGTCCAAAAACTGAGTTGCGGATTCGTGTACGACGTGATGTCACAAAATGTGTAGCTTGACTTTATCAATAACTTTCATTTAAAACTTTTTTTCGTAACTGTATCTCTCAAGGTAACGGAGTATAAGTCTATCACTTGGTATATAATATATATATATATATATATATATATATATATATATATATATATATATATATATATATATATATATATATATATATATATATATATATATATATATATTTGAGATGTTGAAAGAGGTAATAGAAGTATCGGACAGCTTACATGACATTTGGGTAATAAAAAGGGGTGATTTCTAGCTCGATACATGTGCGAGACACTATTTTACATAAATCTGGTTCACGATGTGTTTAAAATAAATTTATTTGGTATAAATTAATCTGAATATCATTTGCTTAGTTTGGTTTCATCATAAAAAGCAATTTGCTGCTAACAAAATTGTCAAGAATGTTAAATATCACCATTTTCGTAGTCATTTTAGTATTGCAATTATTGCAATAAAAATCAATTTTTCAAAGGTAATTTGGCAAGTAGACATTTTACAGGTGTTTAAACATGGACTATATAGTTAGGATTAGGTTAGGGATAGTGTATGTTTAGTTTTTAAAAGCAGGAAATACAAAAATTTAGTAAAAGGGTTATAATATGGATAGTATAGACAATTTTCGCACATATTTTTGGTAGCGAATTAGTGACAAAAATTATTATACAAGTTTCACAATAAGAAAAACATTTAGAACATTATGGCATACAGACATTTATAGTGCCGTACAATTTATAGTGAAAAATTTCAAAAAGAGTGTTAGACGATGAGACTTTTTCAATGCAAGACTATATAACATTATGCATTGCAAATAAGTAGTGAGAACAATAAAGACAAGTAGTACAAACCTTAAACATAACATTTTAAGTGTTAAAACATTTTTAATAAATAAATTTCATTTTTAGATTTAAGTTTGGTTACGTTGTAAATTTTAGTTTTTTCATAATTTTATACTTTTTCCACTTTATTAGACGTAGATTTTGCTCTTAAAGCAAATAATAGATGTTCTTTCTCAATATGAATAAGTTTTATAAGGATACAGCGCTTTTCTCCGCAAATTATGCTAAATCTGAGGTGAATTTAACTAATATTACAAAAGCTTAAAATTTTCTTTAAATTAATTTTTCGAACATAAAAGATATGTATTCTATGTAAAATGTCCTCAGAATTCCATTTTGCAAGTAATTTTAGTGTAGCTTGTAAGTAAGTTAAAAGCTTAATTTTATTAGATAGGTTACTTCGTTTATTAGTGTTAGGAATTATAGCTTGTTAGGTGTCCTTTATTCAAAATTTCACGTATTTTCATTTCCGTTTTAATTTTCAATTCCGATTATGTATAAGAAAGTTACGGCCAAAATTCCATTTATGTACAATTTTAATTTTGATCCTCCAATCAGATCCATAGCTACATTTGCAATATGGCTGAAAAAAAAATGAAATTTGTAACAACCAGAAACATATAAAAGCAAGCGCTCAGGAAATGATTCCTCTCTGAAATTGTTAAAAATGTAAAAGGTAAAACAGTGTTGTAAAATTTGTGAATACATAACCTAATTTATTATCGTTAAAAGTTTTACGTTACGAATAATTTTCGAGAGCACTTGTTTTTGTATCGTCGGTAGAAATAAATAGTTCGGTCTCCGATACCTGTCGTTTAATAAAATAATTCTGTTCGATTAATTGATGTTACGATTTTGTGAAGATTTGTTTACGTGTTTTCAAATTTAAAATAATTCTTGTTTACCAAATTAAATTCCATTTTATTTGGTCAAAGTTTGTTTTATTTCTTCGACAATTCCTTTTAAATAAAATTATTTTCGGTAGCTAAAATAAAAGTGTTGTTAACAAAATCTTGAATACTTAAACATATATTTTAAACGATATCACTCATTGAGCTATAAAATCATTTAAAATAAAAAGTTACCGTAATAAATAAGTGTTTGGAGTTTGCCGTTTTGGGAAAACATCTTAAGTTGGAAGTTGGTGTCTTCGACAACCGAGAACCGAGATAGCAGTTGGGTATTGGTAACAACTGTAGCCGAGTGAACATTGCCTGCATCCAGCTGAAGTATTTGAAGACATCATTCAATCAACAGGAAGGACTGTATATGTGAGTCAAATTTTATAACCCTATTCATTGTTATTTTCCTGCAATTTGTATTTGGTACATGTTTTTAGTTAAGAATTTTAAATATTTACTTGTGTAAACACCTGTAAAGATATTAATTTCTTTTCTTTTCAAAATTTTCATTTTGGTTCTAAACATTAAATTTCTAAATTAATCATCTGACATTTTTGACAGTTATTATTTTACTTAAATTCATTAACGCATGCGTTGGATAGCAAATTATATTCAGAACTTTTGTATACTTTAAATTCAATTACATATAGGATATTCTTATACTACAAAATTATTATCTTCAACTAAATTCCTTGAACTCTATCCCCATATGAGATTTTGAGCTAGTCCGGTGCAATATAATAAATATAACATTAAGAGTTAAATAATTACTTCAATCATTATTACATACAACATTTAAATTTTACCTCAACTAAAGACAAACTATTTAATTTTTCCCACAAAAGTGTAAGTCGCCATATATTTTAATTTGCCATTTTAATTCAAATTCATAATTAAACATCCATATATATATATATATATATATATATATATATATATATATATATATATATATATATATATATATATATATACATATATGAAAACCATTGTTCAGTAGACATTAGCAGATGTTTACAAAAAGATAACCAGGTTAATTAAAAAATATGTCGTCCACATGCTGAACTCTTTCCATAACAATATTAAAACACCCGCTTAAAAATTCTCTCCTAGGTGTGGTTCAAGAGATTATAGTAAAAAGAAATTAAGCCCAAGTTATTTTAATATAACCAACCGCAAAGCAATTAACGTTACGATCGCTTTACAGAAATTACACAGTAGTGAGTTATACTCGAGTGCGGTACATACAATAGCCGTTAAGCAAAACCAAGCAAATTGTAACGACGAAATTCTAATCAGGCAAATATTTTATTATGATTTTGGTGATATCATTTATTAACGCACATTTTTATTTTGTAGGAGCTGTGTTGTCCGCTGCACGACGCAGCTTTTGTAGCAACTTTCGCATTTATAAGATGAGCGTAGTTTATAATAGAATATTCTGACCTGGTCTGATGGAGAGGTAACCTCTATATCCAAGCAAGCTTCTGCCTAGTTACGGTAGACGTAGACGAGTGCTGGTTAGAATGATGTTACATCGGTAACCAGATGAAAACGTACACCCATCTCAGAAGAAGGAACAAAAGAACGGAAGAACTAAATAACGTACGAGCTAAAATAACATAACACGAATAAGAGCAGTGCTACTCCATCAATTGTTTTACCTTTAAGATGTCAGTGAAGTCCCAAAAGTTGTAATTACCTTTAACTATCCACACGGAAATTTTATCGTTTTTGCCGCGCAAACTGTTTAAATGAATTTTTAGTACAGATATTGGCTAGGGTTTTTAAAGTGTAACTATTGAGCGTCGTGCATTGCATCGAGTAAATCGTGGGCAATCTGTACGCCGTAGGTAAAGTTGTGGTGGGTGATCTAAACCTCCCTTACGTTGTGTGAATCTGAATAAGGTGTTGCAGAAACGTAGTTTTAGGAATTGTTCTCCCGCTACGCATATTTTTATGGATAGCTCGCACATCACTTTTTTGTGTAATTTTGCTTTCCCGGTGCACTAGTGTCACTCAAGGGAAAAATGATCATGGGCGGTTTTGTTAAACATTTTAAGCAAATAGAGGGTAGATTTAGTAAACTTGTGGTTGTTATCGGGAGACTAGAAAATTCTCATCAATTTGATTTATGAACTTAAGCGTTATATGTGGGCTTTGGTTATAGGAACACAATATTCTTTTCATTGGTCTTATTGTATACCTCGTTAAGGTAAAATTTATTTTAATGATTGCTTGTGTTTTATGTCAGAAATTACAGAGATTTCTATTCTGGAAGTCCGATAACTATAATTATTAATGAACTGTTTCTACTCTGGGGGTCATATAACTATAAACACAATTCTATAAGCTTTTGAGCTACTTCTCACTTTTGTAATCTGCTACATTAACTGGAAATCACACCACGTTGACACCTACTGAAATCATTCTGGATAACTCGAAGATCTATACTCAAAACAGACGACGCAACGGGAAGATTCAAAGCTAAGTCAACTTCACCTGGTCATGAATGTAAATACGCCTGAATCTATATTAATGTGCAGCCCTACCTACGATACATTATTGTTGCTAATTTTTAAGTAATTATCTGTAATTTTTGTTTAAAATGCTCCATTTTAACCCCTTGAGTCCCATGAATCCAACGGTGGCATCATGAAATATTTGTCCCTATATACCAATGATGCCACATGTGGCATCACATTGTATTGTTAAATAAAAAGTGGGTATTGGCGTTGCAGTTTACTCTACTGAATTGGTATATGACGAAAATTAATTAGGAAGGGATTAGTCACGCCTAAAATTTCCAGTTACGTGCTGAATAGATTCTGTTTGAGCCATTAGTTAGAACCTTGACGCAGGCTACTTACGTTGGCTTGGAGGTTAGGTAACGTGGTTTGGCAATTTAAAGAGCATTTGTGTTTTAATAAAATTATGAGTGAAAGTGATTCGTCATTTCTTGACGACAGTGACACCGATCCAGATTTTTTTACCGGACATCTCTAGTGATGATGATAATATAAGTGACAGCGATGTAGATGCTGAAAATGAACTGCCAGTGCCCATAGGTATGGGAGATTTTCAAGTAGTGCTTGATCCTTTTCAGGTATATGATTGAGACAAATGTAACGTGGGTATCTATCAATAATACTTTTACAGGATAAACGAGACACAGAATTGACTAAATTTGAACCTCGGTTTTATGGTATTCACCCTGCCATAGAAACAGAAATTTTTAAATGTGCTAGAGAGATTGTTTCGAAGCTTTTATGTCAAATACGGTTATGAAGAATTTGTGCAAATAGACCAATGAACGTGCCTCTATGTATTTGGAAAATACAGGATCTCTTCGTGTACATAATTTACTTTGGAGGGAAGTCAGCGTAGCTGAAATGTATGTGTTCGTGGTATTTTGTTTGTTTATGGGAATTGTAAGGTATCCTACAATTCATGAATACTGGAACCAAAAATCATTTTTATTTGATGGACCAAGATTGTTTACATGTAACATAATGAGTCGAAACAGATTTTTTTCAATTCTGAAGTTCCTGCGATTCAGCAGTCCTAGAGCGTATGTACAAAGTCGACCACTTACTCGCGTTACTATGTTCTTTGCTGCTTTACGAGACAACTGCATGAACCTAATCGATGTTGGAGAAACAGCTGCAATAGATGAGTGTCTTCTTTTATTCAAAGGTCGACTTCATTTTCGTCAATATATAAAAATTAAGCGTGCACGTTTTGGCTTGAAGCTTTTTTGTCTATGTCCAAGCGATCCTGAGCTTAGAGGGTATACCAATAACTTTAGTCTGTATATTGGAAAAGATATATACCATTTAGAGCACATCCCCAGTTCGCAACATTTATCTATCTCCGAAAAAATTGTAGTTCATCTTTATCAAAATCTATTGGATGAAGGTCGCGAGGTTATTGTGGACAATTGGTACATGTCACTAAGATTAGCTGAATTTATGCGTCAACGGAAGACCTATATTACAGGCACACTCACAACCAGAAGAGGTGTCCCAGGTGAATTAATTGCAGTCCCTCTTCAACCTGGACAGTCCTGTTTTGTAAGAAAAAACGACGTGCTCATTGTGCGATATAAAGATAAAAGAGACGTGTATGTACTAACTACAAAATTGACGGCAGGTTTTGTAGACAAAATCCGTTACGAAAAAGGTCAAGCCAACACTCTGAAAAAACCAGAACACATCGATCACTATAATCAAAATATGGGAGCTGTGGATGCAGTCGATCAAGATATCGAACCGTATGACTGTGCACGCAAAAATTATTCGTGATTCAAAAAATTGGGATTGCATATGATACAAAGAATGGTATGCAATGCAAAAGTATTATACAGTCAATGCAACAACAAACCAACATGCAGAATGTTAGATTTTGAAAAAATACTTTGCGAAGAATTACAGTGACAAATATAAAGAAGAAAAAGCTAAAAAATTTGAGAAAAGTAAAGAAAGTCATGTGTATGCTAGCACCTTAAAAGAAGAGGGTAAACGTAGGAAACGCTTTTCGTGTGTCGTATGTTACAAAGACAATAAAAAAAGAAAGTATACATCAAATTACTGCGCAACATGCGAAAAAGAAACCTGCGCTGTGCTCGGAGCTACATTTTCAAATGTACCATCAAGATTTGTAACTGTTAGTAAATTTTGGTTTGTTTATTACATATTTCATGTAAATTATGAATAAAAATATATTCCATATATATTACATATGCTTCCATGCTCATTTATTCCGTTTGTGGTAAATGTCAAATTTTTACAAAATTAATTTCTAACCCCCCGGCCTGTTCCATGCTGTCTTAGTCCGCCTATGACTTTTTGACTTAAATATTTTTATAAAAAAGTCAGATATGTCCCCGTGCCACATTCAATAAAAATTCTCCTAGGTAAAAATCAAATTTTGAGAAAATAAATTTATAATCACAGTCCCCTTTTTTAATCCTTTAGTACGCCTCTGACTTTTTGACTTAAATATTTTTATAAAAAAGTCAGATATGTCCCCGTGCCACATTCAATAAAAATTCTCCTAGGTAATAATCAAATTTTGAGAAAATAAATTTATAATCACAGTCCCCTTTTTTAATCCTTTAGTACGCCTCTGACTTTTTGACTTAAATATTTTTATAAGAAAGTCAGATATGTCCCCGTGCCACATTCAATAAAAATCCTCCTAGGTAAAAATCAAATTTTGAGAAAATAAATTTATAATCACAGTCCCCTTTTTTAATCCTTTAGTACGCCTCTGACTTTTTGATTTAAATATTTTTATAAAAAAGTCAGATATGTCCCCGTGCCACATTCAATAAAAATTCTCCTAGGTAAAAATCAAATTTTGAGAAAATAAATTTATAATCACAGTCCCCTTTTTTAATCCTTTAGTACGCCTCTGATTTTTTTTAATAGTTTATTATGCTACAAAAGTAATCCCCATACTATATGTAAACAAACATACTGTTCAAACATCAAATCTTATCAACTTTATTTTTTAGTAAATCTGGTATATCAGTGCATACTCAGATATCAGACCTGGGACTCAAGGGGTTAAGGTTTAATCCATTTATATGCGCTTTTTGTACAAAGTCAACCGAGCACTGCTTCTCTTAATTTGAACTAGGGTAAATCTGGTAGTTATTGGACACTCCACTTACATTAGGAAACACAAGAATTCTGTGTTTAGAAGTTCATTGAGTTTTGCCTAGATGTCGCCGTTTTACTAATTATTACCATATTCACTTCAGTGAGATTTAGTTGACGTTTTTGTTTTGGCACCAAATGTGCTTTTGTCTCAACGTGCACCAAAAAGACAGATTTCTTAGCAGTAGCAGTAGCGCTGTGTGAATTTTATTACCATAGGTAGTGATAAAGTTTTAGTAAATTGATCCATAAAAAAGAAAAGATATTAGTATGTTTTAACTTAGTATTTTTAAGGTTTAATTTAATTAAATTTAGTAAGGTTACGTTTTATGGGGTGTCCAATAAATGAAACTAATATTATGCTTAATTTCAGTTGTTGGACACCTGTCCAGTAATTGCATTTGACCAATTTTGCACAGTTTTCATGTTAATACCTAGTGATTTTTTCGCTGTTTCATGCAATTCAATTTAAATGGCATTATTCGTAGCGTAACCAGTTATTGGACGCCTGCCCACTAACTGGTTGCGACATGTCCAATAATTGAACTAATAGGGTTGCTTTATGCCCCTAGTCCCAAAAATGGCAAATAAAAAAGGACTATAATGTGGAATCGATGGAATACGCCATTAATGAAGTCAAGAATAATAACATGTCATACAGAAATGCCGTATATAAATACGGGGTGCCCTAGTGAACGTTGGAATTCAAAGTAAAAAATCCTGGTCACAGACACATGCGGGCCATATCCTATTCTTTCATTAAGAGAAGAGTCTGACCTTGCAAGGAAAAATTAATTAGGTAACTACCTTAAAACTTACGCTGAACAATTGCTTTTTATTTGGTAGGTGGATAGAAGGCCTAGCGTTAAAAGGATTTCCCAGGAAAAAGCACGATATTCTGAACGGCGTCCAAAAATTCTTGACAGACAATCCACGGCTTAATCCAGACCTGGTTACTGTTGGCTAAAGGTATTGTAAGTGAAGGATATTGGCAAAATACGAATTTATAAAATGTGTTCTATATTTTAGGCTTTTTTAAGAAGACGCCCAAGAATAGTGCAGAGAACAAGCGAATCAGTAAGTGCTGCCAGCGTTTGTATCTCAGAGTCAGATATACGGAAATGATTCAAAGATATACAAACTTGTCTAGTTCCCAAAAATTTAAACATTGATGACCCTTCTAGAATTTACAATGGGGATGAATCTGGATTTCAAATTTGCCCAGAAGCAGGCAAAGTTTTTTCTGGAAAAAGCTCGAAGGATGTTTATTCTGTGGAAAAGGGATCACTTAAGGAAAACATTACTGTAACGTTCACATTTTCGGCTTCCGGATTAACTGGTCCGCTTATGATAATTTATCCTTATAAGCGAATACCAGAAAAAATAAGTGCGACTGTCAATCCTGGTTGGGGAATTGGACGATCCAATAATGGGTGGATGACTTCGGAGACATTTTTTTGATGTGATGAATATATTCCAACCATTATTGGTTCACAATAAAATACAGTTTCTTGTTGTATTATTTCTAGACGGCCACAAATCTCATTTAACATATGATTTGAGTCTGCTTTGTAACGAACTAGGCATCGAAGTCATCGCCTTATACCCAAACACAACACGAATTCTCCAACCATGTGATGTCCCGGTATTTAGGCCTATTAAAATGGGGTGGAAAAAAGCCGGGAGAGAATTTTATGAGCAAAATCCAGGACAAGTTTTAAATAAAATTACGTTTGCTCCACTTTTGGAAAAGTAGTTAAGAATAACGGATTCCGTGCATGTGGTTTATTCCCCTTAAATGCAGATGCTGTTGACTACACGAAGTATCTGGGGAAGCAAAATACATTCACTGAGGTAATTACATTGGAATCTTATCGTTTATAAATACGTATTACCTACCTAATAATCATTTTCGTTTTCAGGTAAAAATGGCCCCCCGTATAGATTACGATACATATGTCAGTTTAGCTGGGGAAAATTTAATAAAAAGATTTAAACTATTCGATGATATTCTGAATAGAGAGGGTATTACCTAAGAGTTCTTGACATTATACAAAATATGGAATTATTTGGAAAACCGGATTCGTTGCCAAAAAAGAACAAAGAGGATTTGGATATACCAGAAGTGTCAGTATCATTTGGTAATCAATTATTGAACATGGCTTCCAATACTGAACTAAATCCAGCGGAGCATCCGCCTCAAAATGCATCAAAGGTTAAAATCATACGGAATACTGTACTAAACCAGCCGAATACAGATACCAGCTATAGCTTTCCATCTATCAGTAGAAACATTGGTCTATACTTGGAAGGAAACGTGCCTCACAGTTGGAAGAAGAAAATAAAAAAATGGAGAAAACGAAAGAGAGAAGAGAATGCAGCAGCAAAAGCTATAAAAGAACCCAGCGGGTTTCTGACAATAATAATTTGTGCTTTGTATGAAAAGTTCGCACAATAAACAATAACTACGTAACATGTGATAGCTGCAAAAAAGAATTCACCGTCGAAGTATTCCACGAAAGCATGAAGCACATGTTCCTGAAGAGGCTGAGGATGATTTGTTTATATATCATGTATGTTATACTGAGGAGAGTGATGAAGATGTACATACAGAAGTAGAAAGTGAAGATGATAGTGTAATAGATGATCAAAGGGAAACCGACAGCAAAATAGATAACGAATCGGAAGTCAATGTCAAAGAAAATAATGACATTTTCTGAAAACCAAAATGTTAAGGAGACAATAGAAACGCAATGCGAAAAAGAAAGGGTGGAGAGAAAAGGCAATTCCATAAATCTTAAAGAACAGGTTGAAGGAATGTTGGAAGAGAAACATAATGTTCTGATGGAAATTGTCGAAGAATCTAAAATTGAGATTAAAGACAAAATAGACGAAGAAAAAGGAATAAGTAACTAGAATCTTAAAATTATAAAGAATAGCGTAAAACAAATGAATACAGATGATGACGTGGAGATCTACAACCTCAAACTGCGATGAAAAAGTAATTAAGAATTTTATATTAACTTAAAAACATTAGTTCTTCGTTGTCCAATAACTGAAAATTTGGGTCCAATAATTAAAATTTTTGTCCAATAACTAATTATTTGGTAACTTTGAAATATTCTTTTTATTTTCTAAAAAAAACACAGTATTATAAATAGACCTCGGATTTCTAAGCAAATGCTTATTTGTGTGTATTAGGTATACTGCCTTTCAGACAATTTGATGGAAAATGAGCTAAAGTTATTTATGCTTATTCTGCTTATTTTGGTGTTTAAGTGCTTATTTATGTAAAACGTGCTTATTTGTGCTTATTTTCTGCTCGGGGATTTTTACGTTTGAACTTATATTTAAAATTTAAGCTTGTCTATTTTAAAATCTCTTCAACAATGCGTTTTTGTAAAGTTTTTAAATAAACAAGACAGATACAATACTCTACCACTCTAGAGAATAACTATGTCGTAAGCCGGTGGCTTACTTGTTAAGATTTTCGAGAATTGTGTATTTTAAGTAGGCACAGATGTTTTTTTACAACTCAAGTATATTCAAAACCAAGAGTCAGCAGCGTAAACAAGTATACAGCGCGTGATCGCCTCGTGCTTTGTAGGTGTCGAATGGTCAAGCAACCCTAAAACATTCTCAGTTTGAATTTTTATATACATTCGGTAGCGACTACTAGCTGTTGCTGCTTCAATGCACTTTGTAACAGCAAATGAAATTAATTCTAATTAAATTCAACTGATTACTAGATAATTAAACTATAACTTTCGGTTATTAAAAAAACAAAAATGGGAAAGGATAAACTTCCAAAAAGTGTGCTAATTAAACAGTGGTTAAAAGACTAAGACTGCTTTTCATCTGATGGTGACGTCATATTTTGTAATGTTTGCAACAAAGAAGTAAGTAGGTATCTAACGCAATTTTAATTTTAATTACATAATTTCAGTCATAAGTTTTGTTCGAATAATAAACAAATAAATTTAATATTAAATAATAATGCATTTTTGAGTTTTCAAGGTATCAAGCAACAAAAAACGTCAAATTCAACAACACGTTAAGACATCTTTGCATCAGGCTAGTGTTGCTCGAAAACAATCATTAAAACAAACATTTTTAACCAATTCAACTGAGAAAAGAGATGGTTTTCTGAAGATTTGTGTCGTGCTTTAATCGCTGCAAATATCCCGTGGAAAGCTGTTCAAAATCCAATTTTTAAAACATTTTTGGAAAAATATTGTGATCTCAGTATTCCTACGGAATCAACATTAAGAAAAAACTATCTGGACGTTTGCTATAATTCTGCCATGCAGCAAATACGAGAAGACGTATCAGGACATCCAATTTGGTTTTCAGTTGACGAAACTACTGATGCCGTAGGAAATTACGTTGCCAATTTTATAGTAGGCAAATTCGATTCAACAAGATCATATTTGGTATGTTCTAAAGCCTTAGAAAAAACGAATACCAGTACGGTAGCTTATTTTGTGAAATCCTGCTTAAGATTTCTATTCCCCACGGAGTTTAACGACAAATATGTTTTACTCATGTACACAGATGCCGGAGCTTACATGGTAGCTGCAGGAAAATTACTGAAAACATTTTACCCTAACTTAGTACATGTTACGTGTCTAGCACATGGTCTTCACCGAATAGCAGAAACTATTAGGGATTCATATTCAAGCGTTAATACTTTCATTGCTGTAATTAAAAAAATATTTCTTAAAGCACCCACGCGCGTAGCTCACTGTAAATCTAAATTGCCCAATTTATCATTACCCCCACAACCTATTATTACAAGATGGGGTACTTGGTTAAAAGCAGTAGACTTTTATGCAAACCATTTTAACGATATCGGAGAACTAATTAATGATTTTCACGAAACTTACGCAATTTCCATTCAAACTGCAAAACGTCTTGTGAAAGACAAGAATTTGCATAGGGATATTGTGTATATCTCCAGCAACTTTTTATGCATTGCAGAAGCAATTAAAAAACTAGAAAATTCCCATCTTTCCCTTAATGATAGTTTAAATATAGTAAGAACTCTCAAAACCGAAATAGAAAGTTCAAACGGAAAAACTGCGGAAATTGTTAAAAGCAAATTTGCTTTCGTTATTAATAAAAATCTTGGATACCATACTTTGGATGTCATTGATAAAATATTATCAGGGGAAGGGAATTTTGATTCGCCCAGTAATATTCCCTTGGAACTAGTGCAGTTTTTTAAATTTGCACCGTTAACATCGGTAGAGGTTGAAAGATCATTTTCTGCCTATGAATTAATTTTCAATGAAAAGCTAAGAAGTTTTACTTCAGAAAAAGTATTAATTACGTATTGCTTTTCAAATTATCATTAATTTTTTTATGAGTTTAGTTGTTAAAAAAAACCTCGTGGTTGTTAGGGGTTAATCGTTTTATGTTTCTTTTAGAACATTAGAGCACATTGTATTTTATTTAAATAAATATATATTGTTCCATAAATAAATACATGAACTACTTTACTGTTGTTTTTATTTTTTAAAAACCCATTATTGCCTTTCACTCTGGAAATAAATAACGAAATTTTTTATTGGTGCGTAAGGAATGCTTATTGTTGCATATAAACGTTTATTTGTGCTTATAAATTCTTTTTTAATGCTTACTTTAACAATTTTAAAATGCATATTGAATGATTATTTCGGGAATTACTTGTGCTTAGAAATCCGAGGTCTAATTATAAATATTTAAGATTCATTTTCTGAAAATATTATGCACGTAATAAATATTTGGCACAGAAAAATTATTGCACCTTAAAAAATACTCCAACGCTGAGAATTTGAAGCTTAAAGAAAGCTTAACTGTGCCATAACTACCTGGTTTACCCTATTTTTGTAAATATAGAATAACATGTACAGGGGAATGCATTCATCCTTGCGGGTAATTGTTGCAACTGACTATTGATTGCTTTATGCCAGGATTTCAATTTAATCGAATACTCATTCAGACATCCATTTTAGTTTTAGTTATTTAAATTAGACATTAACTTCTTTCTTTACATTTTGTTCAGTAATTTACCATACAGACTTAGTTCTCAAGTTTCGTTTGTTAATTTAATATATTAAAGTAGGTCATTGATACATCTATTTGTGCCACGTTTTAATTTAAACAAACAATAATATAAATAATTGGTTTTCTTTGGGAGTTGCTTTAGTGTTTTGATTTACTAAAATTTTTTTTGATACGATTTTGCTATCGATCACTTTTATATGTATATGTTTTATGTATGTACAACTTTCTCTTTCAAGAAACCCTTATCAAATACCTGTCTTGTTGCGTAAAAATACTTCGCAGTATCCTGAGAGTTGTCGTTCCTGTTTCGAGTTTTACGGACAGGGCTTCTTTTCTTTTTTTGTCTCTACTGGTTTAAAGACTCGTGGAGTCCAAATTCCTTTCTTCCGTTCTACATATACAGGGTGTATTTTAAATCACCGACAAAATGATCATAAACGCTTTTCCGATAATGCTTTCTAACCGAGATACAGGTTGATTAAAAATTACTTTTTTTAAAGTTTTTTTAAGATTCCTCAAAAATTACAAAAGATATTACACTGAGACTTGGTACACCTAAATATGTAATTAAATACAATTAATCAGGTGAGTTTGAGTAAACTGACTCCATCCAGTGGCGTAGAATATTTTAAGTTAGTCAGTTCAAGTAAAAAAAAAAAAAATCGCACGCCCCTGGTTTCTTTGAAGAAATATTTTTTTGATAGATTCAACATTTAATTCTGCAAATAAAATCATACTTTTTCGATTCGGCACCCCGTTTTTTGCATTAACATAAACGACCACATTATTCAATAAAAATCAGAATTTGTTTTATTTTACAAAAAAATAACGCAGTTAACTATTAAGTACATTATTAAAGAGGTATTGAAGGAATCAAAAACAAAATAATAGTTATTATTATACATATTGTTCAAAATGTCCTCCTTCCTTTGGAATGCAAGCTTGTGTTCTTCTTAGCAGATAAAACCTAACACGCTGAAAAATTTGTGGCATAGCCCTAATCTCATCGCATTCCATATGTATGCGATTCCAAAGTTGCTCTCGATTATCAATTTGAACAGAATAAACACGAGTTTTCAGATACCCCCACACAAAAAAATCCAATGGGTTTAAATCTGGCCATCGTGCCAATCACCGTACCTTATTTCCTCGTCCAATCCAGCGTCCAGGGAACCATGCATTTAAAAATTCTCAGACGTTTCGTCTAGAATGTGTGGTGCACCATCATGCATGAAATACATGTATATTTTAACATCTAAGGGTACGTCGTCAAACAATTCTGCAAAATCTTCTCTCAAAAAATTTAAATATAATTCGCCAGTAAGTCTTTGAGGAAAACGGATAGGTCCGATTAGGTGATCGTCTAGTATACCTATCCAAATATTTTCGCTAAATCTATGTTGGTGAGCTGTAACTACAGTTGGATGCTGTTTTTCATCTAACCATTTGTGGGAACTATGCAAGTTTATTATTCAATTTCGGGATAAAATACACTCATCAGTGGTCAATAAGTTTCTAACGAATTGTACATCTTCAGCACTTTTATTTAAAAACCATTCGCAAAAATTTATTCGACGAGGGTGGTCAGCAGGCAATAATACATGCACTTTTTGTAGGTGAAAGAGATGTAATTTTTGTTCTCGTAAAACTTTCCAAGACTGGCTATGCGACACACCAACTTCTAAACCTAACTCACGCGTACTTATTGATGAATTTTCATAAAATCTATCTAAAATTTGTTCCTCAATTTCAACTGGCATTTCGTCCGGAATTTTTCTTTCCTCTTAAACTTCCATACTCTAACAAGTTACGATGACCGGTTCTAAACTTAGTATCAAGTGAATTTGGAAATCTTTGTTCATATATATATATATATATATGATATTGATCTTTAGGTTTTTGTGGCTGCTGTATGTACTGCTGGTTTCTCGGAGTGTTGATCCGGGTAGTTTCTCTGGTCTCCAAAAGACCGTTTGTTGCAAAATGACATTTTAGCAAAGTCTCATTTGCCATCCTCAGGTAACTGTCTGCTCCTGCTTCGAGTTACTCGAACTGAACTAACTTCCTGTTGGGTGCACTGCTTTCACTGCTTCACTGCTTTCACTACTTTCTCAGCTTTCACTGCTTTCACTGCTTTCACTGCTTTCACTGCTTTCACTGCTTTCACTGCTTTCACTCCTTTCCATGCTTTCACTATCTTCACTGATTTCACTGTTTGCTTCCCTGTTTTCCCCTCTTCTTTTGTTGACTCTGTTTTAGGTGTTGTGGATTTTAGTTGTCTAGGGATAGTGTGAACGTAAACAGTATAACTCGAATAAGGATATCGTCCTTTATTCCTTTACCCTTAGAAATAAAAAATAAGAAATGCGCCTTTAACTTAAAAAGTAATTATGGGGGCTCTTTCGGGTGGGCTTTAGCATCGGATATCTTTCCCGCTACCCTATACAGTGATCGTGTGTTATCCTATACATATTATGCCGAAATCCTAAATTTTGTGGATATCTAGTTTCCGATGACCTTAAGCCAAATCCCCCAATTCTTAAAACAAAATCCTAATTTATCCATAAACGTGTATGCCCTTATTAAAAAAGCTGCAGCTTAATATACAGCAGTACTTGTCTATTTGTGTGAAGATAAGAAGCAACAGCATGTTAATTTAAGATCCAGCAGAATTGTGACATTGAAAGTGAAATAGATGATGTTTCGAGACTTGGAACAACTAAAGATGATGAAGTAGTTAAATTTCATTTCTGCTGGATCACAAATTTATCAGGATTAGTGCGTTCACAGTTAACGAATAATTGTGAGAAATTATATTTATGCGATAGATGCCTTCACTATTCTAGCTCCCAAATTAAACTAAGTAATCACGAGTTAGATTGTAAGTTAATTAATAAATGTAGGATAGAGATGCCAAAGCCAGGTTCAAATGTGTATTTTAAGAATTACGAATTCAAGAAAACTGCGCCATTTATTTTGTATTGCGACTAGGAATGTTTAGTGCATTATTTTAAAGATGACGAAACGCGGAATACCGTTAAGTATAAGAAACATAACGTATTCAGCATCGCATATTATCTTCACTACATGTTTAACGATTCCTTATCAAAGTTTCGGTTGCTGACGGATGAGGAGTGTATTAATTGGTTTACCAACGAGCTGCTAGATATTGCTAGTAGTCTGCAGCAGTATTTTGAAAATCCCGTACGTATGGAAACGTTAAGCGACATCATTGGGATCATTGTCATTTCACCGATCAATTTAGAGGTAGTGCTCATCAAGCATGCAACATCCGGTGTAAGGTCCGGCAAATAATATCGATTTTTTCCATAATTTTTACGGTTGTGGCTCACACCTCCTGTTAAAAGATATTTCCCAAGTCAGCCCGGGTCACATTTCATTATTACCTAAAACTAAAGAACGCTACATATCATTCACCAAAGACATTTATTCCATAGCTACATTTCGATTTGTAGATTCATACCCTTTCATGAACGAGTCCCTAGAAAAATTATCCTCCGATCTATCATTTAACGGTTTCAAAATTTTACGCAGCGCACTAAGTTATTTGAATGATAAGCAGCTGCAATTGTTAAATAGAAAGGGGGTGTATCCCTATGGGTATGTAGATACGTGGACTAAATTTAATGAAACTTGTCATCCGCATAAAGATAGATTCTATAGAAAATATCACAGATAACGATTATGCGCATTCTCAGAACGTTTGGAAAAAGTTTCAAATTCAAAATTTAGGTCAATTTAGCGACGTTTATCTGACATGTGATGTGCTTCTGCTTGCTGACGTATTCACAAATTTCAGAGATAAGTGCATAATACCGTACAAATTAGATCCGGCTTCCTTTTACACCTCTCAGTGTATGTTAAATTACACTGGAGTTAGACTGGAGCTGCACACTGATGTTGATATGTTATTGTTCGTGGAAAAGGGTACAAGAGGAGGGATAACACAATGCTGTACTAAATATAGCAAGGCTAATAATAAGTACATGGATGAATACGATCCCAGCAGACTATCCTCCTATATCCTTTACACAACTATCGTTAATTTATGTGGATGGGCTCGCCGCGGGATCAATCCTAGAGGTGGATCTATAGTATCCGAATAATTTGCATGACTGTCAAAAATACATCACATTCTGCGTTGAACGCGGTACTCCACCTGGTGATAAACACAGGAAACTGCTCGCAACGTTGCATTCAAAGACTAAGTATGTCATTCTTTTCCGCAATTTGAGGCAATGCCTTCAAGCAGGTCTTGTGCTTGAGAAAGTTCATCCCGCGATTAGCTTCAACCAATCACGTTGGCTTAAACCATATATAGACTTGAATACAAGGTTTCGAGGAGAATCCACTAACTCTATCGAAAAAAACTTGTATAAACTCTTAAATGACGCAAATGTCCGCAAAACCATGGAAAATGTTAGAAATCATAGAATTGTTAAACTTATCACCAGGTAAAGTAGTAGGTATGGGGACAATTATTAAGTATTCCAGCCGAATTTCCACAGCAGAGATATGTTTGATGAGGAATTGATGGCTAGCGAGTTATCCAAGTTGGAAATCTACTTTAATAAGCCACTACACGTGGGAATGGCTATTTTGGACAATTCTAACACATTAATGTACAATTTCCATTATAATCTCATGCAACGTCAGTTTAATGACGATTGCATGAAATTATATATGGATACTGATAGCTTGGAGTACGCGATAAAATGTGAGGATGCATACGGTCTTATACGCAACACATTTCGCGTTCCGACACTTCTGATTTTCCTGCAGACAACCTTTATAACATTCCAAAATGCAATGGTAAAGTAATTGAGTTGATGAAAGATAAAATGAGTGGAAGAATAATTAGTGAATGGGCTTTGGATTGTGAGGTAAGGAAGTTAAAAGGTGATAGGGATTATGTTGTAAGAGATAGGATTAGTTCTAATGATTATTTAAAATGCCTAGGAAGCGGAGATATTACAAGCGTCTCTCAAAGCAGTACATATCGAAAAGCCACCACGTTTATAGTATGGAACAGCGTAATGTCGCTCTTAACAATCGCGATGATAAGAGGTATTTGCTGCATAATGGCATCTATATACTGCCTTGGGGACATTGTAATATCCCGGCTACTATGGATTTAGGTTAAGAAATGATTTATTACTAGTACTATTATTAGGTATAATCATCATCATCATCATTATTGCTATTATGTTATAGGTTAAGAAAATTATATTATTGTTACCATTATTACTTATTGCATGAAAATATATGCATGTTATACAAAATCTATTTTATTAATCCATGAATCATGTGTTTTATCCATACCAAGGCATCGAAAATATAGCTGGTTCTCCTTCCGCCGTAACACCTTCTCAACGAGAAGTATATCCTGATGAGCCGTTTTCTGTAGTTCTTCAGCGTAAAATTGACCTAGTATCGGTTTATCTTGGAGATCCTGCAGTAAATATGTAACTGAATTACCAACCTTCACCCAAGCAATCTTAAACAGTTCGGTGAAAGAATTAGAAATGTAGCCCTTTGTAAATATTGATTTCTATTTAGAAATCCTAATGTAATCACCAATTTTGAATTTTTCTGTTCCCATTACCTTCATATCATGAAACATCGGTAAGTATGTTGATTAAGTTACATCTTTAGGCTTCGTTCTAATCGTGGAATGCACTTTATTATTATATTCGGATGTAACTTCCTGCAACACATCCAGCCACTTGTATTTACCTCGAAAGCTGAATCGTTTGTATAATGAATTTTTCTACGTTCTTATTACCCTTTCAATAATGGCTGTCTTTTTAACACTATACGTTGAGCAATGATGTATTGCACTCTTCATCAACGCTTCAAAATGTTGATTATAGAATTCACGTCCTTGATCCGATTGCAAATTCGAGCTCTACCCTCATTCAAAATAGAAGTCATCGTTCGTCAAACTTCGTCGGAATCCTTCTACTATAGAAGGCGCCTCCATAGATATTTAGAATAGCAGTCTATCACTGTTATAATATCCATGATTGCGGTTCTCTTTAGCATACGGAGTAAATTCAGCTAAATCCGTCTGCCAGAGATCATTCCGATGCTTGACAATGGTTCGCTTCCTCACGAACTTCTTCCGCGCAGGCTTATACAATTCTTGGACAACAGCCAACTTTAAAGGCATTACTACTTGTGTAACTTATTCTCAATGTTATAAATATCACTGCTGAGGATGCTTATATCACCATATATACGATAAATTTTTTGCTCAAATTTACGTACACGCTCAGACAATAATTTTGCAATCGATAAATCAATATCACTCTTTATTTTAAGCGCGTCATAATTACGATCTTCGGTTAATTTTAAATTTATTTCGTCTACGTATCTCCTAGTTGCAACATCATCTTCTAGGGTGAGTTCAGAGACATTGAAAAGTGCATATCGTAATTATCATCCCAGGTTAAATTGATATTTGCAGCTGCATGTTTTAAATGCGATAGTGAATGTCTACCAAACTTATCGCTGGACATTGTTATACAACTATACCCTCTTAAGGGAGCTCTTCTTCGATACTAATGATTTCGTTATCATGTCCAGTTTGACCTGCCGTTCAACAAGTTCGCGTGGAGTATTCCAGTATACATTTTTCTTCACTCTATTCGATAACTTCTTCATGATGCCGCGACCAAAACGTTTCGTGCTGATTTGCGGGTTAATAATTTTACTGTATTTAGAGAACTTGATGCCTATAATTGCTGCGTGAGGGTCATGATTCTTCCTATATGCGTTAGTTTTAGCTAGAACATCGACGTAGGTTGTCTCATCCCTCAACGTAAACTTCTTCGGCTCTTTCAATATAAGCAACTCGTATAGTGTCTTCATATACTTTATCCTTTATATTTAGATTAGATCCTTCTATATCCACCGGAGAATCTCCTATAGCCGATTTATCTAAGTCTGCATCATAGCAAAGTCCGTATGTATTATCGATTTGTTTTTGGTTCCCGCGGATCAGTAATTCTACATAGTGGCGAGGTAAAGGATGATACTGCCCTGAAAATTAATCGGCAATGCCTGCGTCATCGAGTGATTGCATTAAATTAGTTGGTTCCACCTGCTCTTCCTCCTCCACTTCAACAGGATCTGTTTCGGCAATAACGTCCGCTTCAACGAATGGCGGAGGAGGTCTAAACGTAGCAGGTGCTGGTTCTACACCGGTTTCAACGAATGAAGGTGCAACCGGAGGTTTGAACTTGAACGGGGTAGGTGCAGATGATGCGGCAGGTACTTGTTTGAACTCCCATTTAACCGGTTCTACTTTAATTTCCGCGTTAGCAATTTGTTGCGAAGGATCCACTATAGGTTTATATGCAGTTTCTGCTAAACGATATGTTTCAAGTTCACCTCTCTTCAATAATTCCAGCTTGCATTTAATTGCATTACGAGTCTGCGTTAACTTCCGCTTAACCACTTTATCTCGAACATCCATTGTGAGTGACAGCGACTGAATGAGTATTATAAGCAGGTGATATAGCAATCAAATCCGCTTCGGTATCGGCCGTAATCAAAGTTTTTTACTATGCATACGAAATCTTATTTAGTCTTCCAACATTGCGAGCACATTTATTTAAATTGATCAGAGGTCATATCTTGATGCAATCCTGTTTAAATAATACAACCATATTCAGATTATTGCGAATCAATTAGTTAGGAATCTTCTTTGACAGAGATAGAAAGAGTCCATGCCTGAGTGTCGCACTCTGCTGAAATAAACGAGAATTAAGTCTTGATTGAGACATGAGCTATCGTCGAAGATAATCACAGAATTCTTAGCGATCTCTTCCGGCATGAGTACATCTGCCTTATTGAATACATTATACCCAATACCTCCTATCGGCTTAAGTAAATGCTCTAAGTATTTATACTTTGGTTGCTTGAGCGACTTAGAGTAAACGTATACATTCTCGAATTTTAAGCCATGTGGTGCTTCCAATAACCTGAGCATCACATTATTCTTCCCGCACCCGGAAGATCAGCAAATAATTGCTCTAATTGGTGTCGGAACGAGACGACCATGCTCTCCCGCAACTTCGGATTTCAGGAAATTGTGACCATCTACAGGCTGTTCTTGAAGCTGTTTCGTAAACTGCATCATTCAGTTGCTGATACTGACCAGTTCAGATGCAGCTCGGGAGTAGAGTATTAAACACATTAATAACCAAATTACCAGATGAACTACATATTCCGGGTTATCCACATTGCGGACCAGGAACCAAGCTACAGAAACGTTTAGCTCCCGGCGATTCAGGTATAAATCCTGTAGACAAAGCTTGCAAACAACACGATATCGCCTATAATAATTCTAACGATTTAACAAGCCTTCATTAAGCAGATAGGGTGCTTCGAGGTCAACAAGCTTGGAGTCGTGTGCGCTCGAAGGATTCAACTTTTGGTGAGAAAGCAGCAGACTTTGCGTAGCGAACGCTACGAAGGTTAAAACTACGTTGGGTATGGGTACTAAGAAGAAGACGAAAAGGTGCTCGTTTAGAGGTGGAGTTTTAAATCCTATTCGAAAATCCGTCAAACATCTGTTCAAAGATGGTAATCTAAAGAAACTGATTTATGTCAGTTTATCGACCGCTAAGAAAGCTGTTAAGATTCCCGGTGGAAAGAACAAGGAGCAATTCCCTAGAATCATTCAGACACCTAAAACTGGCGGGTTTCTTCCATTCCTAATACCTCTATTCGCCGGTCTCTCAGCTGCAGGTGGTCTCGCCGGTGGTGCGAGTATTACAGCTAAAGCTGTTAACGACGCTTTGGCGGCGAAGAATCAATTGGAGGAGGCTCAACGCCATAACCAAACAATGCAGACCGTGGCTCTGAGGAGCGGTAGAGGACTTTATTGGTATCCTCTTAAGAAGGGATGTGCTTTATACTTGAAGCCATATCCAAAAAGCTTATAAACTTGCCTCGGAAAGCATTAACCGATTCCGATCTAAATAAGTGTGCTAAAGATGCGCCATTCTTTAGAGGAGTGTATATGCGAGATGCTGTTCCCCATAAACTGCATCTTAATGACTTAATGAGTGTGCTATCGTAAACCTTGTCGATTTTACAAGAGGTACCCGTTCGGTTGCTTTCACGAAACGTGGTCATGACGTCATCTACTACGATAGGTTCGAAGATTTAGCGCCACCACTTGAAATAATTAGATATTTAAGAGATTGTAAAATTAGATATAATTATGATAAGGAACAAAATTGTAATACATTTATATCTAATCATTTATGTCTAGATTTTCTATATAATAAGTAACTTGAAATATTATTTGTTTATGTGCAGTTATGTCTCAAACGTTCACCTTAACGAGTGAGGCAAACGTGCTCAGTGCAACGTATTTTCCGCCAATCGAACTTGATCCTAATTACCAGTATGGGTCAGGATTGTTAGGATTCTACGGTTGCAATTCCATTCGCAACACACATGAGGGCAACAATAAGTTTTACTATATTACTCAAACTGGCGAGCATAAAGAGATTACGATTCCATGCGGTGTATATGAAATTGTGGAGATTAACAGATTTATACAGCGTAAGATTAACTCGCATAGTACGATTGACTTTATTTTAAGAGCATACATTACATGGAATTGAAGCAGGCGGATTCTATCGGGCGCATGTTCGGCTTCTCACCTAGAGTGTACATGCCACACCCACGAATCTGATTTGGATGTTAAAATAATTCACGCCACAAATATATATGTGGAGGCGCATACAGGAACAGTGAGCAGTCGCATACAACACTCGAGTTTGATGTACACGTTGAACCAGGTTATAAATTAATCAAGGGGCCGTCTACAGTTATTTATTTACCTGTACTTACGCGACGTATAGATAACAAGTATGGGTCTAAAGATTTTCGGCAGTAGGTCTCTATCTGCAGACGAGAGCACATCGTTAACCGAAGAAGACGTTCAGTTTCTACAATATCTCAGCTATGAGGTATTAAGACGATATGGAAGAAAGCAGCGCTGAAAAGTTTATTCACCGGGGTGAGGTAGGAAGATATGATCGTGGAATGCGATCGTCGAACTTATCATCCGTACACAACAAACTATTACAGCAACTCCAATGACATTAATCTGGTTGTGCAAAAAGCCGGTCCCATTACAGCTACTGACGATAGCGTCTTTGCCTCAGGCTAGCGCAATCGAATTTTAAATTAATAAAAAGAGGTGTGGTTCATTGGATTCTGTATATTTAGAAGGTACTTTGACCCCTAATGAAGCAAACAAAGCGTATAAGCTCACAAATAATCCATCTCTCTTCCTCTTTGATGAGATACGAATCATATTAGGCGACCAGGTGATTGAAACCGTAGGTTTACCTGGTATCGACAGCATTAAGGGATACTGCTGATATACTTCAGGTCAAAGTACTTGTTTATCGCATGCAGGATGGAGTCCGGAAAACAAGCCTCTTCAACTGTTAAACAGCACCAAGACCGCCTTCTGCGCTTACATACCGCTCAAGCATGTGTTGGATTATACGAAGCCTCTAATTAACATACGTCAAGAGCTGGTATTGGTTCGATACAAGGCCGATGTCGACTGCTACAGCGGTGAAACGGGTGTTAAGATCAATTTGACGAAGGTTACGTGGAAAGTTCCGTATGTAACTCGGAATGATGCTATGAAGTTGTCTATCAATCAGAAGATTAATAGAAATTCACCGATACAAGTTGCGTTTCACGCTCGAGATTTGTACATATATCCGGCCTTACCCGCATCAACGTCAATGGTTTGGGCGGTGAAGAGTAGTACTGGCTTTCCGCGTCCTCAATGGTTACCGGTTGCTATCCATACCAAGAAGTGAAATACAAGTGAAGAGAGTGCAGCAAAATTCGGTCACTTAAATATCTCGAATATAAAAGCAAATATTAATAGTAGAAGATATCCTTACGAGCAGCAAAATCTCGTTTTCGCTAATAACAAACACGTGGGTACTTACAAAGAATATTTGACCTATTGAATCAATATTATAATTCGCCACAAGGGTCTATGCTTAGTTACGAACAATTTAAGAATCAGCCGATATGTATAATTAACTGCACTCACCAAAACGAGAGTATTCATAATGTTTTTATTGAGTTGAAATTGGAAGTTGAAGCATCTTCGACCTTTGCCGCTTATACGTCGGCATATTGCGTTATTTTGCATGATGTATTAATTGAGTATGAACCATTTACTGGCATTGTACGTAAAATGTAATTATCACATCAAGCTGAATAAAGCTATATAATGAATCACATTAATAAAATTCTGTTTCACATAATATGTGTTTTACTTCTTACACCTGTTTTTATAGGAAAATATACATACCGGAAGCTAGGCATCCGATAATAGTTGGAGTGTATAGCATTCAAACCCTTCTTATTAGAACCTACTTCAAATTTCGAGTTTCCTTGCCATAACAATTGCAGGAACCTACTTAATATACCGCTAGATGGATCCGTGATCAACCTCTAATCCGCTTTTAAAAATGTACCACTAGGTGGAGTCCCTATTAAAATACTGATTTACATAATATACGTCTATTTTTACACATTTTATAAGTATGGTCTATTAATGCTTAAAGCTACATCTTTATTAAATTTTTACGGGACGATGTGTCCAATTTCAGTTAAAAATGAATAATCTTTTACATTGTAACTATGAAAGTAATCTAAGATTTTGGCAGAAAAACTTGCATCTACATAATATACCTTCTTCATCGCTCAGGCCTTCATTATATAGATTCTTTGCTACTTCATTTATAAAATCTTCATAAATCGAATAATTACGATAATCAGTTATATAAATCAGCTTCTGATTTATCACCTCTACAGCCGAAAAGTATAGGTTGATTGCTTGCTCCGATAATAATGCTGCATTTTTCCTCTGATTATTCTGATTCACTTTTCTTCATCGGTAATAAACAACAATCCAATTTTTATACCATAACCTACATGGATAGCTTTCTCAGGTTCGTCAGATTTTAAAATTTGACGTATTAGATGCTCAGGTTTAATGTTCGAGGTTTCGCGCCATTCCTCCATATCAAAGTGCAGACAGCATATGTCGGTAAATGTCGTCCAAAATAATAGTACTATAGGATTAAAGTCATTATTATTCAATGAACTTCCTACCTCGAGTACGATGGAATTATCGATAAATAGCGCCCATGTTAATAATGAACGTTCTACACCAGAGCTATTAATAAGACGTCTATACCGCAATACTCATTACCTTTAGACGCCGCTTCAGGTGTATCAGTCCACGAATAATCGGCTTTATCATCAGTATCCCATATATTTTCTATATCAGGAATATCCCTTCGTTCATCTCCCATATCGTCTGATTGATTTCAATTAACTACTTATCCAACTACGTTACCACCGTATTTATGGCGAGCGTGACATTATAATAATGAGAATGAAGTACAGTTGCATCCCCCCAAACCTAACTTACATTCGTTTATTACCTATGTTAGCGATAGGACATGCATGTCATTCGTTTATTACCTGTGCTAGCGATAAGAAATGCATGCAGAAATTGCAGTGTAAGTATGTAAGTCTGTTTTAATCATTTACTTGTTATCGTTATTTTCAGATGGACCGTATAATCTCCGAGTTTGAAAATGTTTGACGTGTAATAAAATATGAATTTCTACAATTAAGTGGCGAAAATTTTATTGCATTATGGAATAAATTACCTCATTATTATCAGCAGGATAGACACTTACGCGCTAAAATAAGATGTATGAAGCATTGAAACAAATCAATCGATGTTGATCATATAGATGGACCACCCCTAATGTTTGATTATTTTCTATGTAATAATCACTACATTCGTTTAACTATGATGACAACATTTTTTTTAATTTTACCTTTCATATTAACTCATACGCTGTAGGAATAAACTTCAAACATTGCAAATATGTTTTATTATAGTATTTACATACAATATGTACATTAATATAATTATAAGAACTGCGAGGATAATGATGATGATTAGGTAGATTATTCTATAAATATAATTCATTAATTTTGTAATGCAGAATAATAATAATGACTTACCTGTATAATTAATGAAGGAAAGCTTATCCATCATTTTAGCTTTACCAATATCTACGCTTCCTCCATAAACCAGCGCAAGTTGTTCAATGCACTGCTAAAGATTATGCACCTTTTCATGCGCTAGCTCTTTCGTTAACCTCTCCGGGAGAAATATAGTATGTTCTTCTGTTTCTACCGCTACCTCTCTACCATATTTAGTGTTTATAATTTTAATATGTTTTATCGGATATTTATAATCAATAACCATATCGGAAACTTTTAATACAGGGTTGAATTCGCCTTTACCAACCAAATTTAGTTGCTTGAAAGGATCCATTTTCAAGTAGCGAGAAGTCCTAAAAATTGATTAATGTTTGTGTTTAATTATTATCTTTAAAGAATGAAAAGGACCTACCTGATCAATACCACTATAACTACTGAATGTTATAGCAGAAATACTGTATCCGTATGTGTGCCTCAAACAGTTCTACTCCTCCTGTAGGTAGAGGTACACCACACTTACGGCAAGAAGACTGGTTCTATAACAATTGTATAAATTAATTAATAATCATACAATGTATTTATGAATACTCATCAAAATTAGACCTATTGTAAGTATACACATTTCGTTATTATTACTCTTGAAGGAGCATTTCGACTACCAGGTAATGAATGAGTATTAATATAAAACTTTATCCCTATATACATGTAAACATAATATGCGTTTTATTATTCACACCTATTTTTGCCATACGTATTTACGTTTTCTTAAAGACAAAATGACTAAACCGGAGACTGCTGAAGAGATTATTATAATCACATTCGTTGCATTTTATGTTATCTTGATTAATACATGCCAAATTGTTTATAAGTACTAAATTATAAAGAATGGAATTTTACATATATAAATTTAATGAGCAATTATATTCTGATAATTAATAATGCATAAACAGTTTATCAAGTTAAGGTCAAGAATATTGTCATCACACTCATCACCATCGCTATTTATAACTGCTGGTGAACGAATAATTATATTGCAATTTTTTTTTAATTGTCAACCTATTGTTTAATTTTACAGCTAAATATTCATTATTTTATTAAAAATAATTTTTCTAACCAATGCTACAAAGAGAATGTTCAAGACTAATTATCTGTTGCACGGTTACAATATTAAAATTACATCAACTAGCGTAAGTATTGAATTTGAGACTAGGTACTGTTTACCTAATATGTAACCAATGAAGCCTAAAATTTATTGATAAAATTAGTGATTCAAGTATAAATGTACGTATATCTCACCTTACGTATAGCACCAATGAATACTATTTTATAAAAAATGCTACATAGTAATTATCAAAGCAAGAGGTGAATGATTTGACTAAAATATTTTACCTGTATCAATTTTTAATCTCTTATTTTTTAATGGAAAATGAAGATATAAATCAATATGTTTGTTTCATAATCAAAATACGTTTGATTTATGTGCTAGAGCCATCACCTCCATTATTTATAACAACTTATCGGCATGAATTACTAATTGACATAGAGGAAATATTTTTTCTAGAAATCAATTCGTGACCACATCAAAATTGATTATTTGACTAATATATTTAATAATCAAGAATCTATTAAGCTGTTCTAGGAATAGTGTGACGGTAAATTGCTATCGTAGGCGAGTATAGTATGAACTATCTATTAATACAGCGAAAACTTTTAAAATAAATTTTTTTTGAATATCTATCTATTCTAGGAATACTTTACTCAATACATTATTCAAACTATTATAGATAGGTACCTGGTCAATAATATGTACTTAGCATTCTTTTTTTTTTACTATTAAATGATCCCTTTACCTGACCTATTGACTTTTCTATATTAATTTTATACTTTCTAACCGTAAAATTCGCTGTGTGACGTCTGATAAATATTTATATATATATATATATATATATATATATATATATATATATATATATATATATATATATATATATATATATATATATATATATATCACATTCTACATTATGCCACGTGTCTAACCATCATATGGCATTAAAAAGGGAATGGGCTCGACTAAGCTCAGGCGTACGGTCGATAGACCGCAGAACACTTGGATGCGTTGTTGTTTTGGAGGTGTAGCTTAAGGTGATGGTAATATGGTTAGATAGAAACCGGATATAAGTTGGCGCCACAGGCTTTAATAAGGAAATACTTAACCAGTGCTAAAAGGAGAGTAAACCCTGCAAAGCCTGAAACAGGATTTACCCAAAAAAAAAAGAAATACGAATGAGTTAACGATTCCCCCGATAAAGTAATTTTATTTTCGATATCCTGACAAAAGAATAAAAAAAAATTGACATTCAACACCAACGCCCGCCATCGTGGGCTTTAGTGAGCCACAGCTTGTGCCCACGCCAATTACAATTTAAAGTTTCAATAAAAAAAAATAATAAAATTATTATATTCCCCTTCCGGCCGCTGTAAGGTCTTACTGGTCGTAACCTGAATGGGCCAATTTAACACACAATGCCATTGGGGTGTTTAGTAAAACCAGAATAAAAAAAGATTTAATTAATTAACTTGCTTGGCTTACGCTTCACACAGTATACAGCAAAATCCCATTATGGGCCAATTTAACACACAATGCCATTGGGGTGTTTAGTAAAACCAGAATAAAAAAAGATTTAATTAATTAACTTGCTTGGCTTGCGCTTCACATAGTATACAGCAAAACCCCATTTGTTTTTCAGTGAAACACCAACGATTTTATATTACATAGCAGTAATTTGAAAGCTTGTTCGGTCCACAGTAAATAACTACCGTAACAATTAAAGTGATCAAGAAATTTACAGGAAATAAAACTGCCCCGAACAACCTTGTCCACGGGAAAAAGTAATGCACATAATACATAAAGATTACGAGACAAAATTACAAATTCATGTGAAATCAAATGTTTAACTTTTGCAATAGTTCACCGTAATATAAATAATCGTTACATCCGGTATAATTCGGTCAAAACAGGAGTTAAATCGTTGGGTGAATGTAGCCACAGAAGTTAGAATTAATTAGTTTAAAACGGAAGCTACAACTTGTTTGGTTGCGGTCTATCAAGCCGCATTTAATGATTCAATTAAAGGTTTACTTGTGACTGAGTGCAAAAATATTCAAAACATGATAATTATAATTAATATATATATATATATATATATATATATATATATATATATATATATATATATATATATATATATATATACCGTTTTAGATAAAATAATTTTGTGAAAGTGAACAGCTGGAAACATCTTAAATACATAAACCTCATTAAGAGGTAACAATTGTCAATTATTTGATTAGAAAATTAATATCAGTACATTTATTTTCGTTGTAGAAATTCACTAAGTACCGCCTAGGTGTATTTGAAATTTGGAAACACAATCGTGTAACCAGGTGATAAAGAAAAGATCTGCCCTTTACTGACGAAACTTCGTATGTGATCTTGCAACCTTAGGGTACTATTCCAATGATCTAGCAGCCTTCACGTATATGGTCATTGATGTCAGCAAGGCTTTAACGCCTTCCAGCAATAATCATGTACTTTGGATGTACCGTAACAGTAAAATGTGGGCAGAAAACTTAAGAACGAATGCCGTTAGAAACGTAGGTAGTACGGAGATGCTAAAAGAAGATAAATATAAGTACGTTATTTAATTAATTATGACCGTTTATACCTCTTACGGGTGACAAACGACCCGGCAGTGAACATTCAACGTAAATTCGATTGAGGTGTATTTATATGTAAAGAATTAGTATTGAATGCTTTTATCTTCGAAAACCTGAAAACGATTTTAATTACAATCAGGTTATCGAACATGTGCCACTTACCGAAGATGTGGACGAATGAATAATTTCCACTATATCCGCCTTTTAAAACCGTTGGTGATGCTTTTACTTAACCAAGCATAAGTGAGAATTTTCCAAAGAAATGATGCTTCGGCATCCATAACCAGAAACGAAAAATCCTCTAAAAAATCGACATCCACGATCAAGGAAGAAAAGAAAATTGGCCAATACCTTAAAAGCAATTTTACAAGCTTGAGAAAATTTGTATTTAATCATTGTTGCCAAAAGTTAAAGTGTATAATAGAAAATATGTATTTATATGTGTATATGTATTATTTAACCCTAATAGATCCCAGGTTCCTTTTTATCTGTTTTATATTAAATGATCCGGAATCTCAGAGATGTCGCTGAGGGTACTAAATTTTACTTATTTTTAACTAAATAAGAGATGTGTACAAAAGTTACGTACGTTAATTTAAATGCAGTTAGAGATGCGTAAAAATTTGTGAAATAGTGAATTGGAAACATTCAACATAAGAATAAATTGCTGTTTTTAGTAAGTAAATTTGACAAAATGACGAACGTTATCAGAAAGAAACGTTTTCCAATTAAACTCGTAACAATTACATATCTAACAATGTTCGATAGCCGAGAGGCAATGGTGTATATTTATCATGCCAGCTTTTCGTGGTTCGACTCTCGCGACGAGCAAACAATAGTTTTCAGGGTTTATATTTCTATTTTCTATTTTATTTATTGTGGGTCTGACTTATAATAAACTAGAAAGAAACCCATTAAGCATTATGTGAGTGTGAGAGATACATAACTTTACCAACGTTGCCACTTGTACCGATTGGCCAGATAAGAATGCAAAGTGCTGTTTCTCGGAAACTATTCGTCGTAGAGAGTTGCGGTAAAAATGTTATTACTAAAGTGACCGTGTAAAATATTTTCTAATTTGCAAGATGACCGCCAAGGGGCGTAACCGTCATCCTAAACTTTTAAAATGACTTTCTGCTGAAATCCACCTAGTAAATGTACCAAAAAGTTATGTTCTTTTTAAAGCTCAGCTTCATGCGAGTAATTTTTGTTGGATGCATCTATTAAAGTAAGGTGGTTGGGGCTTTTAGTGATTTTTTAAATAAACAGGTGTAACTCCTAAACGACTGAATTTATTTCTCCATCAAATCCATCTTACCTGTAATGTGTCGCCAGAGTGCGTTTTTTGATATAATATCAGACAATTGCAAAATTCTCTATAAAATTAAATGCAACAATACGACTTTTTTTTTCATAAAAATGAGATGAAATCATCCCTAAATACGGTAGTGGAAACTGCATCTCGACATCTTAATCCTACTCTAAAATATCGAAGAAGGAAAATTTAGTTATTATAAAAATTGAAAAAGTCGATATTACACCGGTATTTATTCTTATTTATTTGTCTTTTTTTTTAAGATTCAATGACAAATTTCAGTATTTTATAATTTCTAAATAATAATAGTTTTCATAATTTAAAAAATTATATGTAATTGATAATATTTATTTTTGAAAGGTATTATTCAAATTTCATTTCTTTTATTTATGGCCCTAAAATCAACCGATTGGGCAATAATTCCTACTTAAGTAGGCACTAAGTAGGTACTTAAATGCTCGAGTTGTCTCCCATCGGCCTCAATGCATTGTTGGAGCCGCTCATGCGCGGACATTACAGCAGGTTCAACTTCTGCTCTTGACAGGCTACGATTGGCCTCTCCAATTGGTACTTTCATGTCGTCTCTCGTTGTTAGTAGAGTTTCGTAAACAATATCTTTTTACCGACATCATAGATGAAAGTCCAAACAGGTTAAGTCTGGTGATTTAGGTGGGCAAGGAAGTAGACTTCCTCGTCCAATCCACCTCTGCCGATATATTAAATTTAAGTGTTCTCGCATATTTATTGAAAAATTTGCTGGACAATCATCTAGTTGTAAAAACATATTTTGCCGTAATCGTCTTTTAATGAAATAGGCAATTAGTTTACCAGAATATCAAGAAAGACGGCGCCATTTAGTGGTCCATCAAAGAAATAGGGACTTATAACAGTTCCGTCCAAGATGTCACACCACACATCAACACTCCATCGACTTTGATGTTGAACCTCGTGCAACTAGTGAGGATTGGTGTCAGACCAATAATGCATATTATACAAATTAACGTTTCCAGCACTTTTAAAAGTGGACTCATCCGTCCAAAGAATTTCGCATAAAAATCTTTTATTTTCCCTGATCATGCCCAATACCCAATGACAATAATCTATCCGTCGGCCAAAGTCTTCGGCATGTGAGGTTTGATGTAAAACCATATGATACGGGATCATTCTATAAGTTTGAAATTACAAACACATATTGAAACATATAAAGTAGTATTTTCAGTGACATAAGAACTTACTATGATCCTTCAAATCTTTTGAATAGTAGTTTGAGAGATATCCAACACGGACATTGATTTCGTCCTAACGTGGGGATTTAATGACACGTATGCTAAGACGTTAACAATATTGTCTTCCATTCTTCTAGCCGAGTCTCTACGCAACTATGTTCGAAAGCTTCCAGTATTACGCAAATTTTGCACTAAAGCCGAAAAAATTCTCCCACCGCGTAGACGCCGATCTGGATACCGAGCTGAGTATACTCTTTTAGCCAATGCCGCATTTTGAAGACGCTCAAAATATACCGCAATCATATCAACAGCTTCATAATTTGTAAAAGACATTATAGGTAGTTTTAAGGACTTATTTGCGCAACAAACATAAATTATACTGTCTGTCAAAGTTTAATATATGACTATAAGTTGATTTTAGGTATTTCTCTTTTCACAGTGGCCTACTACTAATATTTTGCCTATTCTGCACTTGCATATTCTATGCACTGGTTATTACGCCTCTACATGTTTTTTTCTTAATTTTTGAAATTATGAAAACTTTTTTTATTTAAAATTATAAAATGATGAAATTTTCATTGAATTTTGAAAAAACCGGAAAAAAATTTAAATAACCTTAAATTTTCCTTTTTCAAATTTTATAATTAATAAATTTTCTTTTTCATAATTTTAGGGTGGATTTGATTTTATGAATGCAATTTTTCATTAATTTTTAGGAGAATTTTCTTTCTATTTTATAAAAATGGGTCATAAATTGCAATTAATTGTTTTAGAAGAATTTTTTACAATTTTTCTTTGGAATTATTTTATTTAAAATCAAAACCCCAAAACGGCCATTTATTTAAAAATTAACAATTACTGGTAAAGTTGGTTTAAAGCAATAAATTTTTAACAGACTAAGTTCTAAAATCGTTTAGGAATGCTAGCTGTTTATTTGAAAATTTGAAAATACCCCAACGGCTTTTTATTTTAATAACATTAACCCAATTCTCGAAATAGTTTAAAAAGCATTAATTTTCTGGCCAGGTAATTTTAAAATAGGCACAAAATGTGATCTACTTAAGTCTCTTTCAATCTAGCTTCAACATTTCTAATGAACCCAAAGCAATTAAGATGATGTTGAAAAGTCGCATATTCTTCGAAACTATTAAGTAAATGCTTTATACTTTAACATTAAATGATAATACCTCATACATCGAAGTTTATTGTAATTGCGAATTTATGACATGGTTCGATTACTACTCGTAAGAAGAACCAAGAAAAAATTTACGAGAGCAACAAACTAGAACCTTAACATTCACATTGATATTATAACTTAAGTTTAAGGTTTAACTTTAGCATTATAATTCTTATTGAAAAACCAACTATTTTTAAAAATTAACAGATGCACTTTATTCAAAACACAACTTTATAAGATTTTCAAAAAGACCTCCACCTTGCGCTCTTCGTTTAAGTTACGACCAGCATGCTCACCATCATTACCATGAATGCTATTGCATTTTCTACAATTATTTAAACATCCACATCTTTCAAATTTACAAACAGTATGCATAGTCGTACTTTCTGAAGGAATTGGACTGTTTTCAAAGGAAAAAGCTAACCTGCCCATTATTTCTTGTGCAGTGCTTCCTGAATAATACAACTTAATAATCTGTACTTTTTCTTCAGTGGAATACATGAGTATTGCGTCGGACTTGCAATAAAACACTGATTTTCAATTCTCGTTGACAGAAGCAATTAAATGTGTCATTGATACTATATAGACTACTCAAAAGATGCATGTATGGCATCAGCGCTTTTAGTTTGTTGTGTATTCTATCTTACTTAGCACGTGATTGTACTGTCTTATTATGAGTCAGACCCGCGATAACGTTTTTCCATATGTGTGTGTCTTTTGCCTTTTTGAGGCTTTCTGGCTGTCCCTCTTTCTTGGTCGGGCCTTGGGTGCCGAATTGTTTTGGTTCTTTTGCTTGGTCGGGGCGTGGTTCTCATGGGCCTGTGTGTCTTCTGGGGACTGGTTGTCCCTGGTGACAAAGCGGTGCTGGGTGTTCGTCGGTTTAGTTCCTTTTTTTCTTTCCTCTTTCTTGTGTTTTGTTTGTCTTTTGTTCCTTTTTTTTCTTCCTTTGGTCTCTTCTCTGTTCGGCCTTTTCGTCTTTCTTTTGTTGTTCCTTTGTTCTTTTTTTTTTTTTCTTTGGTCTTTGTTTGTCTTGTGTGCTTCCCTTTCTTTGTGTATTTGGTTCGTTCTTTTTTTTTTTTTTTTTTTCTTAATCCTAAAATTTGGTCTCTTTATGTTTGGGTTTATTTTGTTTCTTTTGTTGTTCCTTTTTCTTTTTCCTTTTTTCTTTGTTTTGTTTGTCGTTGCTGTTTTTTTGTTTTTGGTTGTTTTTTTTTTTTTTTTTTTTCCTTTTTTTCTTCCGGGGTTTCTTTTTTGGTTCGGGCTTTTGTCTTTCTTTGGTTGTTCCTTTTGTTCTTAATCTCTTTTTCTTTGTTTTGTTTGTCGTTGTGTTTTTCTTTTTCTTTGTGTTTTGGTTCGGTTTTCTTTTTTTTTTTCTTTTTTCTTTGGTTCTTGGCGGTTTCTTGGTTTTCTTTTTGGGGGCTTTCTTTCTTCCTCTTTCCCCTTTGTCGGTGTCTGTTTTTCTTTTTTTTTTTTTTGTTTCTTTTCTGTGTTTTTTCTTTTTTTTCCTGTATTTCTTTTTGTTTTCTTGGTGTGGTGGTTTTGTGTTCTATTGCTTTTGTTTGGTGTTTTTGTTTTTTTTTTTTTTTTCGGGGTGTTGTTTGTGGGTGTGTTCGTTTTTTTTTTTTTGGTTTTTGTTTGTCGCGTTGTTTTTTGTCGTTGTGTTTGGTTCTGGTTTGGTTTGGGCTGTGTGCCTGTTGTTGTTGGCTGTTTGTTCTTTTTTGCTTTTCCTGTGGTGGTGGTTCTTTTTTCCTTTGTCCGTTGTGTTGTTTTCTGGTTCTTTTTCGAATGGTTCTTTTCTTTGGTGAATTCCCGGTGGGTTGTGTTAGTAATTCGGTTCTTGTTCTGTGTATTTTTGTTGGGGGTCGTGTGCTGTTGTTCTGGGTCTGTGGGGTTGGGTTTTTTGTTTTTCGTTTTTTCTTTTTTGGGTTTGGGTTCTGTTGTTTCGTGTTGTTGTTTTTTCTTGGGTTTCGTTGTGTTTTTTCCCTTGGGCTTGGTTTTTGTTTGGTTTCTTTTTCGGTCTTTTGTTTTCTTTTTTTTTCTTTTGCTTTGCTGTGGGCCGGTGGTTTTTTCCTTTGTTCTTTTGTTTTTGTGTTCTGGTTTTGGTTGTCCCTTTTTTCTTTTTTCGTGTTGTTTTTCTTTGTATTTGTCTTTGTTTTTTTCTCTGTGGCTTTTTTTTGCTTTTTTTTTTTTTTTTCTTTTTTTTTTTTTTGTTTTTTTTTTTGTTTTTGTTTTTTTGTTTGTTTTTTTTGTTTTTTTTTTGGTCGTTTTCTTGGTTTGGGTTTGGTTGGTTTTTTTTGGTTCTTTGTTGGTCTTGGTTCTTGTTTGGGTTTTTGGTTTTTTGGTTTTTGGGTTGTGGTGGGTTTTCTTTGTTGTCCTTGGTAGGTTTCTTCTGTTCTTTTTCTGGTCGGTTCTTTTTCGGTTTCGGTTTGCTTGTTTCTGGTTTTCCGGTTTTCTTCTTGGTTCTGGGTCCCTTTCTTTTCCTTCTTTTTTTCTTTGTTCCTTGTTCTTTTTCTTTTCGTTGCGTTTTGTGTTTGTGTGTTTTTTTGGCCCTTCTGGGGTGGTATCCCTGTGTGGTTCTGTTGTCTGTGTGGTCTTTTGTCGTTGCTCTGTTGGGTTGCCCTTGGTGTGTTTGGGTTTTGTTGGGTCTGTTTTCTGTAATTTCGGTCGGACTTCTATACTGCGCCATTGTCACAGATTACTACCCTGGGGAGATACCAAAACACTTCGTCCTCCATTTTCTTGCAAATCGTTATCGCCGTTGCTGATCTTAACGCAAACAATACTGAGTACTTACTGAAATTATCCGTCACCACTAGAATATACATATTCCCTTGTTGGATTTGGGCAACGGTCCCATAATATCGGTGGATACCACTTCCACGGTCTTTTCGGTACCGGATGAGGCACCATTCCATCCGCTGCACGTTGGTTATGTGCCTTTACATAGCACATTTCCTGCACTTCCTGACGTACCTGGCCACGTCGCTCCTCATTTTGGCCAATAGCGTTCTGCGATCCTCCCGTAAGTTTTATCTGGGTGTCCACTGGTGACGGCGTCGTGCGCGTCTCTTAACATCTTCTCCTATCTCCTTTTTACTACAATCTTCGCAATCTCCTCCTTCTAACCCTGGATAATCCGTTTTATATATTTATACAACCTTCCGTCTGTTACTCTCCATCCACTGTACTTCAATGGTTCTTCTTTAACTTTCCTCACCAGCTTTGTACCATTTATCTTTCACTAACTTCTCTTCTACTATCTCTACTGAGCCTACCTGTGGAACTGAACGTGACAATAAATCTGGCACAATATGTTCCTTGTTTTCTATGAATTATCTCAAATGAATACTGCTGCATCCTTACCGCCCATCTGGCTAATCTTCCTGATGGGTCCTTTAAATTCTTCAACCATATTAGGAGTGGTGGTCGGTAATCACTGAAAATTCAATTCCTTGCAGGTAAGGTTTGAGCTTATCAATTGCCCACACAACTGCCAAACTCTCGTTCCGTGGTACTGTGGTTCTGTTCCTGGCGGGTAAGTGATCTACTCAAATAGCAAATAACTCTATCTCCCTGCTCTCCAGGTTGCTGTACAGCACCGATTCCATATCCTGACGCATCGGTTTGTACAACAAACGGTCTACTATAGTCTGGACAACTTAACACAGGTGCACTCACTAATTCCTCCTTTATCCTTCGAAATGACGCATCACATTCTGGATTCCATTCAAATTTTGGCCCTTCCTCAACAATGCCGTAATAGGCGCAATTACCGATGAGAATTCTGGTAAGAATCTTCGATACCAGGAGTACGTACCAACTATTCTTCTAATTGCTTTACATTTTTAGGTGCCGGGATGTCTACCATGGCTCTTACTTTATCCGGGTCAACATGCAGTCAGTTCGATCAACTACATATCCTAAATACTTCATCTTTGGTTTACAATGAATTCTGTTTATTGAAAGGTTCGCCTTCAGACGCTTGAAGACTTCGCTGAGTATACTCAGATGTGCGTCAAATGTTTGGGTCACTATTACCACGTCGTCCAAATATACAAATACGTGTGGCTCTAGATCTTGGCCAATTACCTGGTCGATTACTCTTTGCCATGTCGTGAATTATGACCGAACGGCATTCTTCGGAACTGAAATAGTCCTCGGTTAGGCACAACAAATGCGGTGTTTTTCGATGTTTCTTCCATTTCAATTTGCCAAAATGCTGACTTTATATCTATGCTCGATAAATAACGCGCATCCTTAGCTTGTCTAAGGTATCTGACACCATAGGTAATGGGTAACTGTCCCTTTCACTGACCGCGTTCAATTTCCTATAGTCGACGCAAAATCTGAACGACTGATCCTTCTTTCTTACCATAACTATTGGAGATGCCCATGGGCTATTCGACTTTTCTATTACTCCCAATTTTAACATTTCGTCTAACTCTTCGTCGATATATTTTGCATTACTGGTGACACTCTATAATATCTTTGTTTGATCGGCTGGGAACTCGTCTTAATTCTATGCTGAGAAATCGTTACACACCAAAGGCCACCTCTGCATCGTTCTATTATTTTCTATTAACGAGTGCAGTTGCTCTCTATGTCTTCTAAATTTGACTCTCTCGCAGATGTTCAATCGTGTTCACCGTTGGTAGCTCATCACTAAAATACCACTCGTTTACCATCGTAACTCCTATCTCCTTCCAAAATATCCCAAAATTAACCCGTGGGGTAATTCCGGTATAACTAATACTTTCAAAATCTTTACTCTATCCTTTAACTTGATTGGTAACTCGCACGATCCTAATATATGACTTGTTTGTCCATTAGCCACTGTACACGATCCTTGGTCCGACTTTTCAATATCAATTTCTAAATCTTCCAAGTATTTCCATCCAGTACTTCCTAAAATTGTTCTCTTGTCGTCTAATAATCCTAACATTTTCGTCCCAAAATTTCGACTTGTATTGGCCTTTCATCCCTTTCGCATGTTCTAAAATAAAATCTAGTATTGCTTTAATTGGAAACGTCGAGGATTTTCTTTCGGCGATCTTCCTCGATCCTTTAAAACTGCCGCGTCTCGTTTGAAGACTTCCTAATTTGGGCAAGTATTCTTCGTCATTTCTTTTTCATTGATAGAATATTTTCTTAGGTTTCAAACATCCAATTGCTTTGGTATCCACAATTATAAGTAATACTGTCTTTACTTGCATTAGATTGTCGTTTCTACTTTCTTTTCATTTGCTGTGGCGTAGTTCGTGGTGGTTCTGTTCACCGACTCTTTTTCGCTTCAATCTTCTACATAACTGACGCAACTGATTTATTGAACTGACTTCCACTAACGCCAACTGACTTTGGTCGGGCTAATATTCTCATCAAAATTTCGTAATTGGTCGTGTTCCGACATATTCGTGCAATCTTCCAAACATGTGACATAACCGCTAAATTTCTATCGATTCTCCTGATCCTTGGTTTTCTTTAATTTCTTCAAATAATTTCATCATAATCGATTGGCTGAAATTCTTCCTCAATTGTATCACTAACCCATTCCAACTTTTACTATTGTTCGCATCGCTCTGTACCATAATAATGCTTTTCCTTCAAACAATCTACTGTGTTTCAAACATTCCTTTGACATTCTTGCTCTACAGTTCCTCTACTCTCTAAAACGCATTTACTGATATTCGATTTTGATGAAATTTGATTCCCATTTCGCTACCGGTACAGATTTGAAATCATTGCTGACTATTCACATGATCAGACGTTGTGCTTCTGTTCTTCAATTTCCTTCTTCAATATTTAACATAGTTAAATTCAGTGGTGTACCCTGTTCTCTGCTTAATTCTTGAGCCTTTTCTCCATCTCTGTCATGATTCTACGTAGTCGCTAGTATGTCGCGCTTTCTCTGTTTCTTCATCCTTAGTCACAATATTCTTTATTCGTCAAACACATGTGCTAATTTTGTTTGACTTTCTTCATTTATTTTGACTATCCATTTCCTTAATCAAACTTCTTTTCTTCTAATTTCGCCTCCACTGCTTGGCAATCTGTGTGTAAATCAAACGGATACTTAGGTGGCAATTTGTTCCTTCTTCTTCCATTTCAAAGCTCGCTTTAACGTCTTTCTCATCTGTTCGGTACCAGTTCCAATACTCGGTGGTCAACTCGTAAATGTTCGTCTGACTGAGTCGATAAATCTCTTTTCGTCTTTTCCTCGTGTTATATATTTTACTTAGTTGTAATTTTGATGTGTTAGCTTTTAAGACCTTAGTCTGTGAATGACCTTTTTTTCTTGTCATGATTTTAGAATGAATTTCTACTTTTTTTTTTTTTGTAAATAGTTTCTCTTATTGAGCTTACTATGCTTCTATGTCTTTTCAAAACGCTTTATTTGATCAATAATGCTGATTTCGTTATTTTAAACCACTTTTCTCAATTTGGCCTGTGGCCTTGTGTAAAATTTACCAACAATTTTACTCCTATTTTCTAATTTGTGTTGGGCGCCATTTTATGTCACCTTTTATAATGAGGACAATTATCTGCGATTAACAATTCTTACTGGTGGCGACCATGAGTGCGACAAGAAATTTGTTTGTTGCCGCTTGCTCTTTGACTTGGTCGGGAGGCCGTGGTTCCTCTACGAAACACTGTGATGTCATAATACTGGCGCCACTGGTTGTCCTGGTGAACCAAGCCAGAAAGTGCTGAGTGTTCGGTGGTCCCTTGTTTCCTTTTTTTCTTTTCTTTTGCTTGTGTTTTGTCCTTGTTCTTTTGCTTCCCTTTCTTTTTCTTCTTTGGAAAGGGTTTCTTTATACATGTTCGAAAACCTATAATTTGTCTTTCAATAATTTGTTGAAATTCACTAATCTACGTTCTTAAATACTAAAACACTTATTTCTTAAAGTACATATATGTTTGTCGATTGCTGTGCAATAATCAACCATTCTTTGTGTTTTGCAGCTTCGTTTTCTTTTTTTTTTTTTCAAAATTTCTTTATTCATAAATATAATATGGAAATTCTATCTATGTTGAAACCTTTTTCGTCTTTCTTTGTTGATTCTAATCTGTTCTTAAATCTAAAACTGTGATTTTCTTAAAGTACTATATGTTTGTGTTGCTGTGCAATAATCGATTTTTTGTGATATTTGACTCTTTTTTTTTTTTTTTTTTTTTAAAACACTTATCTTTATTCATAAATGGTCTTTAAAAAATGAGTAACGATAAAAGTAATTAATATTCGTTGTTCAAAATTGGTTTGAAATTCATAATCTGTTCTTAAATACTAAAACACTTATTTTTCTTTGTCATATATGTTTGTCGATTGCTGTGCATATCTTTCTTTGTGATATTTGGTCTCTTTTCTTTTTTTTTTTCTTTTTCATATAAGTACATAACTTAAACTTGGCGAGATTTCATTAAGTTTAAATCTAAAATATAAATGGCCGCTATTCAATCTGCAAATATATCTACATTTAAAACAATTACATACCGGCTGTCTGATTTTTCTTTATTATTTATTTTATAATTTGCATATTCTTATTACTAGTGTTAATTTTTCTTTATATTTTACCTAGAATATTTACTTTAATTTGAATTTAATCTTGGGTGGTGGATTATTATGTAAACGTTCTAATTGGACAATTTTGATTCTGGTAAGTCTATTAATATTTAAACGATAATTTTCTTTTTTCGGGGTGTTGTTTGGGGTTGCGTTCTTTTTTTTTTTGTTTTGCCTTTGTGCGTTGCCCCTTTAAAGGTCGACGATATGCACAACATATTGAATCACGATATACGAATGTTTGAATCTGCGTTCACTGATTATCAGGGCTGTCGATGCCGTGTTGTAATTGGTGTATTGTTCTCTTTCCCAATTTTATACCATTGGTGGTGGTATCTTTCCTTAATCCTACTATGTAATTGTCGATTGTATTATAACTGGTTCAAAACATTAATAATTAAACTTAAACTAATTTAAATAAATGGATAAACCAAGTTGTGTTAAGATAAATCTGGTCTTAGAATATAATATATTTTCGCTGTTAAAAAAAAAATTGTGAAAAAACTAAAATGTATCTGGAACGTCCCTATGAGGAAGAAATGGGTTATTTGTTATTAACGTTAAATTTTACCTTTAATGGGTTTAGGTTCGTGGTTGCCTTCGATGATTGTTGAATTTTTATCCTGGATAACCCGTAATGTTTTCTCCCCAAATTGAAAACACTATTAATTGATTTGAGATTAATCCTTTTAAATCAGGTAACTATAATATAGTTAATTACTTTCAAAATCATTTTCTAAATTTTTGTATTACGCTAAGATAACAGATAAGAAGAATAATTTTTTAATTTTTTTCTTATTAAAGATAAAATTTAAATGTGCAACTTTCTGGTCAAATTTGAAGACTATGATTTTTTTTTAACTATTATAATTACTTTATTTAATCAAAAAATTTTTTGTTTTTCGCATTTATTTTTTTGGCAATATTTATAAAATGCTTTTATATTTACTATAAAATTATATTTACTAATTAATCTAATTAACTTACTTTAATTACAACTATTTATTTAAATTAATTAGTCAAATTACAACGTAATGTCTGTTGTTTTTGTCTTTTCTGTCTGTCTGTTTTTTTTTTTGTTTGTGTCTGTGTGTGTCTTGTGTGTCCTGTGTGTGTGTTGTTCTGTGTGTGTTGTGTGTCTGTGTGTGTCTTGTGGTTGTGTGTCTGTTGTGTCTGTGTGTGTCTGTTTGTCTGTGTGTGTGTGTGTGTCTGTGTGTGTGTTTGTGTGTGTTGTGTGTGTTGTGTGTGTGTGTCTGTGTGTGTTGTGTCTTGTGTGTCTTGTGTGTGTCTGTTGTCTTGTCTGTCTGTGTGTTGTGTGTGTGTGTCTGTGTGTGTCTGTTGTGTCTGTGTCTGGTGTCTGTGTTGTTGTGTGTCTGTGTGTGTTGTGTGTGTTGTGTGTTGTGTGTGTTGTGTGTGTGTTGTGTGTG
>JARFJB010000053.1:255000-257500 GCA_036346205.1 Vesta saturnalis
TTTTAATAAGGGCTGCCAATTTAAGTTGTTAACAATAATCTCCAATCCACTTTTTCCTTTTCCTGAGTAGTTTTTTCTAACCACATTCTTAACATCATTTTGGAGGGTTGTACTAAACCAAACCGGAAATGGGGACTACAAATGCATTGGAATCCGGTTTTCCCAATGAATCGGTATTTTCTTTTGTAAATCAGTTGTTGTTATGTGTAATTGGTAGACAATAAGAGTTGCCATAATTTTGGTCAATTATTGATTACTTTTCCCTAATAGTTGTGGTAACTTTTCCATTTATGAGATTATTAATGCTTGATAATTGGGAATCTTGAGGAACGGCCTGTCATTGAATCGTGATTCCCGTATTTTTTTTGTTAACCAGGTTATATTTAACGGGTATTTTCCTTTTTCCAAGAATGCCCTAAACCTTTCATTATTTAAGTTTATTCAACCAGATTGTTCCGCGATATACGGAACATTGACTACGGTAAAAATTTGCTGGAAAAAATGTAGAGACATCGTCCGCGTACGCACTAACCGGTATTTTTGGGAGTCTGAGCACTGGGAAAAGGAAAACCTGTGAGAAGAGTTCGCAGTAAAAGGTAAAGGTTCGATTGCGATCGAAAAGGGGCCAGATAATGGGCAACCCTGTCTAATGCCGGTCTCAAAATTAATGGCACTCGTTAGTACTGAACCTAGTCTGACATGACTAATTGTGTTAGTGTATAGCAGTTTTACACTTTCTATAAAACCATTTCCGAAATTCATTTTTCCAATACATAAAATAAATATTGGTGACTGATTTTGTCAAAGGCTGACTTTTGATCTAGATTAATAACTGCTAGCGGTACATCTGCTTGGTTGGCATGTTTAAATTCTTAGGGTGTATGGCGTCATACATCGATCTATTTGGGATTGCTTTTGGCCCGGAGAGAACGTTTGAAATAATGCTCGATAATCTTGTAGATAAAACTTTGGAAAAATTTTATAATCAGTACACAACAGGGGTGGGTCGCCAGTTACTTATTTCCATTAGGTCGCCACTTTTCGGTAACAGACTAATTACTGCCTTGGTGTACGAACGAGGCAGTTGTTTCATTTCGATTGCTTTCTGTACCATTGAGTGGTATTTATGTTTTAAAATGTCCCAGAAAGAAGTATAAAACTGAGCTGTTAAGCCGTCTATGCCAGGTGCGCTGTTACATTCAGAGACTTAAGCGCTACTGTTAGTTCATCTAGTGTTATCTGTTGGTCTAACGTTCGCCTGTCATTCTCAGATAAAGTACGGAGGTTTTTATATAATGAGTTTGAGTTATTCACTTTTATTTGCTTTTTCTCGAACATTTTACGGAAATGATTATTTACGATTTCACATAACTTTGATGTATCTTCGATGACATCGTTGTTGTGTCTCAAAATGGATAAGGGTTTAAAATTATTTTACCTCCTTATTTACAGTTGGTCGGTCACGTTGAGCAAGTATGTGGTATTTTGTGGTCCTTAATTTCCTCTCACTAGATCTATAGTACGCATTTTTCGATTTCTCGATTAATTCTAGTAATTTTTCCTTTTCGGTATTTTCGCTTTTGTTGTTAGTAAATGTCTGTACCTGTTTCTGTAGTTTGCGTTGTCCTGGTTTTTTTTTGTTTGTTTGTCTCTGGTACAAAATCACCATGTCTTTAATTTTAGCTTGAGTTGGTCCCACCACGACGTGATATTGATTGGGTTGTTTTAAATTCGGACACTAAAATGTCCTCATTATATCTAGAAACTGTTTATCTTCGAGTAAAAATTGTTGAATTTCAATACGGTGGCAGGTTAACAATTTTAGTTGTTTTGAAAGAAACAGAAACTGCTAAATGGTCTGAAAAGGAACTTGTGCGACCGACTTTAAGAGAGGCACTAAATTATTGGAACAATATATTCTATCAAGTCGTGAAGCTGTGTTTTTGCCTTTTTTGTGTCCGCCTTTACCTTTATTGAAAAAATTCCAGCAATCTGACAACCTTGCGTTCTTGATGAAGATATGAAATCGTTTGAAAAGTTAAGATTCTTTTCAAAGAGCCACTCCGATCTAAACGTGGGTTTTCCGTGGTTAAAATCACCACCAATGATTATTTTGTCACTACTGTTGTAATTCTGGAAAGTGAATTTAAAGTCGACAAAACGTTAGTTGCAGCGTCGTTATTATGAGGGACATAACATTAAAAATAACCCAGGTTGAATTATTAATATTCATTGTTAATTTTGCAAGTATGAATCAACCAGGATAGTATGATCTATTATTTTATGCTCAAATTATTTTGACACCAATTGTTCCGCTGTAATTTGTGTGTGTTTGTTTATTAGTAAGACCCGTGTTTAGTGCAGGAGGTAAATCTGTTGGATTCTTGAAGTAAAATGACATCTGGTAAATGTATTTTGAAACGTGTTTGTTCAATGCATTTAAAATCATTTCTTGCTCTTAGCATTAAGAGTGATTATCTTTAAATTTTCTTTCCATACT